>JAVQJF010022038.1:0-20654 GCA_036023855.1 Gadopsis marmoratus
ATTTCCACCAGGAGCAGCACCAGGAGACAGTGGCAAGGACACACTGCCTTTAACAGGCAGAAACCTCGAGCAGAACCAGAACCAGAACCAGAACCAGGCTCTGGGTGGGCGTCATCTGCCTCGACCGGCTGGGTAGAGAGAGAAAAGAAGGGGGGGGTAGAAGTAAACTGTCATGACAACTTATTCTAAATGAACATTTATTTCAAAACCATAGATTCAACCTTATAACAGATTTGTAATAACATGGCCATACATGTGCGCGTATGCATGTAGTTCGAATAAAACCGTTAAAAGTCAATGAAAGTGTTCATCACTACGTTTATATGTTCAAATGCCTAATGTGTTGAGGAATACATGACACTACTTCAGTCACTCAGATAAAATATACCACATTCATGAGTAAATAAAAACCATCAGCTTCACAGATGAAACGATTGGTTGATTAAAGGACTAGCTGATTGACAGAAACTGAATTGGCAGCTATTTTCACATCAATAATTATTCTCAGGTTCCAGCGTCTCAGGGGACAAGATTCGCTGCTGTCTCATGTTATCGTTACCTGAGCATCTTGGGATTTTGCGTGGTTGGACAGAAGAAGACAGTTGAAGACCTTTTGGGAACCTGAGATGGCAACTTTTCACTATTTGTTTACTTGATGAAATAAGTAGCAGATTAACTGATAATGAAAACAGTCCTCCTTCATTGCGGTCCTAATACGTTACATGTCTAATATAATATGTCTATCGATTGTCAGATCATTAAAATGTTATTTGGGCGCACTTACCGGGTGTATTTCTATACCCTCCATATCCTTGGTCCCATTTGACCTCCCAGACATCCGTGGTTCAAACACTGCAATAAAGTGAGATGGAAAAGATATGGGGGGGGTGAGGGAGCACCAGCAGCTAGGAGCACCAGGTGTGGCATTCAGTTACAAGCAGCCTCGCCCCAGGGGATGATGGGATCCCTGAGCCACGTGATCATTGCTTTTAACAAACAGCACCGCCCAGCCACATTCCCCCACCCCTCCTCCCTGTATCGCTGTGTGTTTATCTGAGCGCTGATGCAACACAGTGCAAACGCTGATGCCGACTTGCGCTCGGACGCCAAGAAAGGACTCCTTGGTCTTTTGAAGCACATCTTCAGGGATTTCTGGAAAGGTGGTTCTGTGAGGGAGGGGAGGTGGTTGGTGGTGGGAGGGGTGTTGGAAGCTCAGGGATCAGAAATGATTATGTCTGGTGTTATCAGACCTGCATGCCGCCTTGCCAAAGCTTACATCATGGTCTTAATGATGGCACGGAGGAGTACAGAAAAGTGTGTGTGTGTGTCTCTCTTTGTGTAGTAAATCTGTCTTTCTATTACAAAGTGAAGGGAGAGAGCTGAAAGGTGTGTGAGAGACGCTCACCCCACGTATCTGAAAGCATCTGATGGAAACAGTAAAAGAGATGTAGTGTGTAATGTGTGATTAGTGTGTGATGTGTGAGCCTGACGTGAACACTACATGCATGTATGAGGAACTGCAGCCGCTGTCTGGCTGCTGCCGTAATGAAGACAATCAGGCAGTGAGAAGATAAATATGCAGTGGAAATGATCGACAGTGACGTACAGCTGCTGGGCTGCAGCTAAGTCTAATTACATGTACTTGTGTGCATTTGCATTGTGCAATTTAAAATGTTTGCTATTTCCAGATACTGCATACATTTGATTTGTTTGTCTATAATGATGTCACATTAATCATTCCATAATAATACCGCTGTTTTCGCTGGATACAAAGGTAATTGTATCCAAACCAAAGGCTTTTGAGAGAGATTCAGGAGCCTTTTGACAAAACAGATCCCATCTCAGTTCTGCTTTTGCCTCCCTATAGGTCCAACCGAACAGACTCGGCCTTATGGCAGTGCTTCAGCACTATGGGGTGGAGTGTGTTACACGCATACATGGACATTGTCTTCATCTGCAAATGTATCAATGATGTAGTACAGAGGACTACTGTATGGACATTCCCCAAATCAGAGGGGCTAATGGGGAAGTCCACGCAGGATGTATGTGCTCCGTAGTGCTATTAGCAATGCAATCAAACAATACAGGGTGGAGTCTAGCTACCACGGCTTCAACTCTAGAAACATGTGGGCTAGACTAAGAACCATCACAGATTACAAACCAGCAGTGCTGTGGAGGCTCAAAACGCCCACTTCACACTAATCATATCCAGAGCAGATGTGTGAAAATCCTTCAAAAGGATGGACCCATGCAAGACACCTGGACCGGATGGCGTCCCTGGCCGAGCTTTCAAGGTGTATGCAGATCATCTGGCAAATGTCTTCATTTGTTTTTAACACGTCACTGCTCCAGTCTCTCGTCCCCACACCTCCACCATCGTGAAGTGCTTTGAGTGGTTAGTCAAAACCTTCATCACCTCCTCCCTCCCTGACCCACTGGACCCACTTCTATTTGCATACAGACCAGATCAGCAGACGATGGACTATAGTTAACCATTTAACACCATTGTACCCTCCAGGCTTGATGTCTGTGATGTCTAAAAATGTAAAATTGGTGCTGCATTTCTTATACCCCCACTACAAATTGCCAAAGTCAGGTTTTCTAATCCACTACATAGGCTTTTAATTGCAAATCATTCAAATCCCCATAGGAGATGACAGTGACAATATATTGAGTACATTTAGATAAATATTAGATAATATTAGATATTTTACAAAGTGAACTATCCATATATGACTGTATAATCATTAATTATCTTTATGTTTATTGCTGCTTGCGCTGTAAAAGCATTGTTCAAAAATGTCATTATGGTGATTGGATGTAATATCAGGTAATGAACAAACAAAGTGCGTGTGTTGCGGCTCACAGCTGCTATAGGCTGTGTGTCTATTGCAGAGAGAATCTGTTGTTTAATTACCTTCAGCAGAAGCACTAGAACATAATTACTTTGTGTTGCAGTGTTTTCCTGCATGATTGGGTTCACTGGCATCTCGTCAGCGGTGTGCCACTTCCATCATGATGAATGTGACAGCTGAGGTGGAGGCCACCACTGTATCTGCCTAGGTGGACCGGAATGGATAGATGGACAGATGAATGCAGACAGTGATGCTAGCATGCTGCTCATCTGGGAAAACTGAACAATGGACTGTGAATTCAGCTGGGGGGGATCTGGGAGGATTTGGGATTCCATTTTATTTTGTGCTTTGTTGTGTTTAGACAGTGCACCCAAGAGGCCGACATTGAAGGTTCACTGTAGTCGGTTCAGCTTGAGGATTCAGTGTTTGTCAGATTTGTCCCCAAAAGAACATTTAGACCATCATGGGACATTAAATCTCTCCCTTTAAATCAAGACTAAATACTTTAGTTGCCCTTAAAGGCAGATCAGATCCCAATGGCACAGTCCCCTTCACCCCCTTGTCAATACTTCCTGACCTACGAGGTAATTCAAGATGAACAAGTCAATCCTGCTCTGCACTCTGCCTTTGAGCTCTGCATTCCGTTTTGACTGACTTCTGGAATATTTTCATTAAAAAGCATAAAAACACAAAGTCAGTAACACCTCTAATGACAGGCGCCATCCCGCCCAGCGTCTTCATTTAATATGCAGCAGGCCGTGCTCATTTCAACCACACGTTGTGATGGTCCATGCCCTCTGAATTTAAGAGAGACATATATGGCAGATCTTAACTGGAGTGCAGCACTTTGCTTTCAAGATAAAGAAGAGAGCACCGACTCTGTGGGGTACTGAAGTTCCTGACTTCATAAACAGATAGGTCTTGTAAATTGGAACCCTAAGGCTTTTACCACTGAACCAGTGCAGCCACAGAAGTAGCAGTGCTGTGGGGATCTCACTGGTGCTTGGCCTATCAGTACTCTGTCAATACACCTCCCTCTCCTCAGTGATGGGTCCATGATCTCGCAGACAGCCAACAGGAGGTTGAGGATTTGGAGGGAGGAACCGGAAGAAAGCGTCTAATTCATCTGAAGAGTGGGAGCAGATAGACGGAGGGTTGACTGGCAGCGCTTTTTCAGCAAGTTAATGACGTGTGGTGTTTTCAGTCTCTAAGTGTGTGTGTGTGTGTCTGGGTTTTGTGATAACGCAGGGAGAGGACTCTATGCGGGCAAACACATAAAGGAGGATGGAAGGGGGGGAACAGGAGGAGAGACAGAGTGATGAGGGAGGAGAGGAAATTGAAAATGCGGAGAAAAACAAAACGAGAAGACAGATGTAGACGAAGTAAAGGATGCAGTGAGAAAATGATTGCAAAATGAGACTTCACCAGTGATGGAGGTTGCTAGATAGGTGAGCTCAGAG
The DNA here is from genome assembly GCA_036023855.1 of Gadopsis marmoratus. Taxonomy (NCBI): domain Eukaryota; kingdom Metazoa; phylum Chordata; class Actinopteri; order Centrarchiformes; family Percichthyidae; genus Gadopsis; species Gadopsis marmoratus. The sequence continues at coordinate 4,316 of JAVQJF010022038.1, forward strand.
GGAGGTGGAGTGTTTGGGTATAGATCAAGAGGCTCCTTTACTTATCGTTCGTCATCAGACCTCCAGCCGCGGCCCCCTGTCCTCCCACACTGTACCCCAGGAGAGGTGCTTGGGCATGGGCCACTTACACACTGACAGACCTCCTGCCTGGATACTTCATCATCCAGACCAGACAGGACTAGGGGGGAGCAGACAGGGAGGAATGCTCTTCACAGGGGAGGAGGAAGGAGACGCTCCCTCCATCTTTCTTTCTTCTTCTACCGATAGATACTCGCATCCTGTAAACAATGACATACACAATCAAAATGCAATAAAATGTCCTTTTTAAAAATGTGTCTGTAGTCAGTAGCTTTAGCCTGGAAGCCCACTCTCAAATTTACATCTCATCTACATTTATTAAGACGCAATACACATTTTTTATTTCCCAAAGTCTTCTGTGTTGCAGAATTACCTTAAACTAAAGCTAAAAGAAAGATTTATTAAAACCATAGAAAAACACAACGAACTGTTTGGTGCTTCCTCTGTAGGCTGTCACACTAACACAGATCAGCAGCCATGTCACTAATGTACCATTCAAATTCTTCACTTACCTGTGATAAAATCTGTGTCATATCAGGCTGTCAGAATATATTAACTACGTATAATCTCCACTGTAGCATTCATTTCATTTGAATTCAGCACTAAAGTGACAAGAGACAACTTTTCATTCATCATTATGAAGTAACTGATGATTACACAACGTAATGGCTATAAAATAATCACACTTCTGTCTGGCCACAAGTAAAAACTAGGCCTTACAGCGCCAAGGAAGGGGGTCAGCCCATGACAACCAAAACAGAAAAGGGTTAGGGCTTTTGATTTTCAGTAGCTATCGGTAGCTATCCCCCAGCTGGCTGATGGACGGTGGAACAGCCGGAGTGAACGTCGGACTGCCATTCACCCGATGGAAAGAGCCGCGGGACTTGAGAGGGACCCAAGGATTCTTATGGTTATTTCTTGCTTCGGACCAGCCGGGCTGCTAGCGTTAGCTTCTCCTAGCAGACGAACCAATTCAAGTCAATTTTATTTATGCAGCAACAAATCAGAACAGAGAGCCAGCTTCTACTCCGACCTCCGCCCCTACGCCCGTTGAACCCGTTGTAGTCACACACTTCCACGTCATTCCACTTCAGCGCCTCTGTGAACCTGCTTCCTTCTTCTCTTTTATTTCCAAAGGAGTGCTGATCGTTTCCTAAAGAACAATAGGAAGCAAATGCAGTGCGTCCTGTGCTGCTGGTAGTAGCTGGGCTCTGAGGGAAGCTGAACGCGATCTGCTTCTCTTTGGGACAGTGGCACCAACATTCGTATCGTCTGGAAACGCTCGGGGGGGTAAATGTTTTCTACTTTTACAAACAATTCTTACCACAAGGGGCAAATACTGTATTTCTTTCAAAAGCTTCCATGAGGGTGGTTTACGTGTCATCATGTGGCCTGAGTTTGGAACTTTGGTCACATGATAGCAGCTGGTCATCACATGACAGGACATTTGTGACGCGATAACAACGGTTTCCAGGACAAGTCAGCAAATTCTGACTCTGATGAAGGCCGACCAAAGGTGGCTGGACTCTCCAGAGGCTCTGGAAATGGACCTCATGTTGCTATTTGATTTTCCTGCTTTTTGCACAGCAGACAAACATACAAAACTACATAAGAGAAGAGAGAACCGGCTGTTCGCTGAATAACTGCTTTATCGTTTCAGTTGGCAATAGATTATAGCTGAGCGCTAAATATAAACAAAACAAACAGATAAACTTATGAGAATGTTAGTGATGATTTCCTCAGGCTGTGGTTAGTTCTTGGCTTCAGGAATGAAAACAGACAATGGAAGGTCCTCACAGAGAAAAGCAATACAAGTATTTTTGTGTCTGCTGCTAGTGGGAGGGTTGCTGTTCTCTGGTTTGCTCAGACAATAGAATTCTGTTCCAGCTACTGAAATAAATTCACCCCCGTGCCACTGAACTGCACAAAACCCAGCTTTCCAAACCCAAAATCAGCCCTCACAGATGGATCTTTTTTCTTTTCTTGGAATACAGTTAGGGAATAATTGCACTTTGCAGAACCCCCCCCCCCACCCAGCCGTCTAAATTATCCCACGAGCACAGAGCAGAGAAACTTTTCTAATTAAACATTCATTAACTTGTTGGCGTTTACAGCCATATGGACAGAATGCCGTCATATTGCTGCTTGCTCAATGAAAAATAAAATATATACTTCAAATGAATTCTATTTCCAGAGACGTATTCGTAAAACGTGTCACGTGGATGCAGCAGAGGTGTAACTGCATGTACATCCACCCTGAGGGACTGTGTGAAAATTATTGAGGTGAATGTATTATTCCATTTATGAAAAATCATCAGTGTTATTAATATTCTCTTACATTAAATATAATATTTTTTAACATGGTGTAATATAAGATTATTTTCCAGTAATAAATAAATGGTAAATGGACTCTTACTTATGTAGCACTTTTCAATTGTGGAAACGGTTCTCAAAGCGCTGTAACAGTAATGTAAGCTTGAACAGTAAATCACACATTCACACACCGATGGGACACCGTTGCTATACTGGCCTCCACCGGGGGCAACTCGGGGTTCAGTGTCTTGCCCAGGGACACTTTGACATGTGGACAGGAGGAGCTGGGATCGAACCACCAACCCTGGGTTAAAGGACGACCGCACTACCCTCTGAGCCCCAGCCGCCCCTGTTATTAAACTGTTATTACAGGCTGTGAAGCATCATATGACACTCCTCTCCTGGGTTGCATCATTTTTTTGTACCATAATAATTCCTTACAGTCCTTTAGTCCATCTCGCTCTCACACGCCGACACACACTGTCTCTCTCAGCGGTTTATGCCTATTTTACAAACCCAGAAAGAAAAAGGGGGAGTGAAACAGTAACATCAAGGGGCTCTCACTGCAGAGGAGCGTTAGCCTTGAGGTTGAATTCATGATCAGCACAATTAATTTTTTATAAGGACTAATAGTTTCCTTGCTGGGGTATTTGCAACAACATGGAAAAAGATGTCTTCTGACTTTAGTAGCAGTGTTCACACTTACACACACACACACACACATGCTGTGTTGCTTTCCATTGAATTTCCATTGAATTAACCTAAACACATTTACAGATTGGCTTCATTCACACACATCGATAGTGACGTAGCTGCCACGCATGGTGCCGGCCTCCACCGGGTAGCAACTTAAGGTTCAGTGTCTTGCCCAAGGACAGGGCAACATGTGGAGCAGGGCTCAAACCTCCAACCCACGCTACCGCCTGAGCCACAGAATGATCGCATATTTATTAAGGTTGACATGAAGGACGTAAACAAATACAGCGGCGAGGATTATGTTCACGCTTCCTATTGATCATTAATGTGGTTAGAGTAAACCAGGGTTAAACAGAGAGGACAGGGAATAATTGACTTTTATTTCCATCCTTTGACTCATATTTCTTTAGCTGCCATTAAGTATGACCGAGACAGCGTGTGATCACTTGAAGCGGCTTTGAGCGTCTGCCTCACACAGGGCTGCAAAGAGCACTAAAACACTGCTTGTGTAGGTGGGCTGCTGCTTTTCAGAGGTTTTACTGAAATGGGAGGAAAATTACTGGTGTAAAAATCTGGTAACAGCAAAGTGTTCTCAGGCTTACGGTCACTGAGAATATGGACTTTTATGATCTGCTCTGTGCAAAGTAAAACACATAAGGACAAAGGTTCATGGCTGTGTAAGGTGAAGGGCTATAAACTGTAATCTCCTGTGCATCAGATGTTTTTCGCTGGAATGACAAATGGCAATGCTGCTATGAGAATGAGAAACGAAAAGTGGGCTTTTTATTTAGATGAAAATGTCAGAATAGTGTTTATAACACAAACTAACATACATCAGCATATGTCTTCTGTGTCTTTGAGCTAACAGTCGCACAGCTGGCCAAATCCCTGATGCAGCGATCACAGTGACAATGAACTGTTGAACAACAACAACTTTGTCTCTTGCAAATCACAAATTATGTTCACGTTGCTGTTTTAGGTTTAAACTAAATGTGTCACTGTAATTAGCCATGTTTTACTTTGCAATTGTGACATTATCCAAAGTCTGCTGAAAGGTGCTAATGAGCCTAAAGGGTTGGGAAATGGGCTTAAAGGATAAGAAATATTAAATATTTTACATACTTATAGAGCCAGACCAACAATGAATGTCTTCCTCTCTATAGAGCTCTATCGTTGTCTAAAAATGAAAAACACAAAAATGAGACACACGCTGTCATGTTCCTTCATCACCATGAACACACACGCACTGTAGTTCGTTATGACTCAATCCCACGCACACCGTCCTGCTGCCCCACTAGAGCACCAAATGTGGATTCATCTGCTGCCTGGTAGTCCCTGACAAATGCACACTTCCTCTTGCTGCTTTGGAAGCCAGTGGACATGAGAGCTCAGTGGTGTGATGTGCATACGTTGTCACGCAAATGCACTTTATTTTGCAGCCTAAATGTGTTCTTTAATGTCATAGGTCTATCATATAACTTCATCATATACAAAATACTCTCCCTTCCACCCCCCCTGTAACTGAAGTACATCTTTACACATGTAATTTTACTCCCTGCCATATCAGCATAGTATGGTTGAGGTTTTGCCACTAAAGCCACTTGGTTAGGGTTAAAGATGTATGTAGATGCTAACTGCTAGTATGATTGAAGGCAACCTCGTGTACGTCACACATACTATATGACAGCTGGAAGCTCATTCAGCACAGTACAGCTGTTATGTGCCAATGCTATATGAGTGACAGTGTATGATTTAGGATTTCATCCAGTCTACCATGTTACTCATGTATGTTTTTCTTGCACAACATATGATGATGACATATGATGCTTCTAAAACGTGATGCAGCGTTCTCCCTCTTATCCATTTAATGAATTGAGTCCAGACGTATTTGTAGAACACATTTAAATCAGGTCGATCTGTTAAAAACAACAGGTGGAAATGTTCTTACTGTGCAGCACGATGAGGTTTGCAGCACTCAATTATTGTCTTTAGGTTTTAGGGTTAAGGTTTTTGCAGATGAAGCAGCTTTATGAAGTAATAAAATCAGCTCCACCTCGACCAACTACAACTAAAGTGCAGCTCACACATTAATGCATCAGTGATAATAATACTATAATATACAGGATTTAACACTATGGAAGATGGCCTTCGGTACAACAAGTACTTTTGTTACCATAAATACATTTTGCTGTTAGTACTTCTGTCCTTTGATGTACGTTTACTTGCAATAAGGTACTTTTACATTTAGGTATTACTGCTAATGAAAAATAATAAAACTAGTATTCTTCTTGCACCCTTGAGCACTAGGTTGTACCAGCTAAGTGTAATTTTAGACGTATCCTAGACGTAAACTTAGGTTGCAGTTTACACACTGCCAACAATGTAAGGGTTGCACCAGTCCAAATACATCCAACATGCAGTAAGTTACAGCCAGAGACTGTATATAAGATGGACGACATGACAGCTCACCAAAAGCGAAGCCAAGACATCTGGCTCGCCCCCTGGTGGCTGGTTGCAGAATAGGTCTAAACCCCGCCCCCGACCATGTTAGCGGATGGGACATGGGCCAAACTGAAAGTCAAAGCACACGTCAAATACATTTTTACAAGAATTGCAAGAGTCCCGCAACTTCGTCACATATGCTGAATTGCATCAAATGTTACTTTAGAAACAATCAAAGATAGAGTAAGAGGTTTATTTTTTATAGACTGCATGTCTGAACAATGGTTAAAGTCTACATATGTGTACAGTTTCTGCTGACCTGATGTCATTGTGGAGCTCGTTCCACCATTATGGAGCCACCGGCAGCCAGTGCAGGGTGCAGAGCAGCATTGTAGTGCAAGATAACTTGGGTAGGTTGAAGGGGGTTGGGACAGCTGGACATCCAGTGACACACTTAGGTTCCTTGCAGTCCAAGTCGGGGACACCACGGAGTCCTCAACGGTAGTGGAGATGTTGTGGGTGGGAGATGGCTTCTCTGGAAGGAAGAGCAGCTCAGTCTTGTCAAGGTTGAGTTTCAGGTGGTGTGCAGAAATTCACTAAGATTTGTGCTGCCAGCTGGGTTTCAGATTGGATAAAGAAGAAAAGTGTCATCTGCATAGCTTTGGTAGTAAAAGACATGTTAGTGCATAACAGAGCAACAGTTACTTGGTGTTAAGATAAAAGAGGAGGGGACCCAGAACAGCACCGAGAGGGACCCCAGTAGTGAAGAGACAAGGTTCAAACACAGATTCTCTTTTATCCTGTGCTGTCCTTCAGGTAGGATGCAGGGTGAGTGAAGAGGCCGAGACTCCCATTCAATTCATTCATTAACCATACTGCTTATCAGGAAACACCCTGGACTGGTCGCCAGTCAATCGCAGGGCACCATTCAATTCAATTCAGGTTTATTTATATAGCACAATATCATACCAAAGTTATCTCATAGCACTTGTTCATATAGAGCAGGTCCAGACCGACTCTTTAGTACAGAGACACAACAATTCCACCATGAACAGCACCAGGAGACAGTGGCAAGAAGCAGAACCAGAGCCAGGCTCTGGGTGGGTGCTCACCTGCCACACATGCGTACAGAATCTGTCTCCAGGTGGATAAGGACTGGGCAGCAGGAGGCAGCTGGGTGCGGAGCGCTGCGTTGATGCTGTTAACAGCACACTTAACAGGAACAGGTTGCTTGTTGCCTTTTTTCAGAGAGGGGCTGAGCTGTAATAGCTGTCTGTCAGCCCCTCTTCATCTGGATGAGACTGAGAGACCGACTGTGTGTGTGTGTGTGTGTGTCAGCGTCGATGAGAGGAGCTGCCTCTAAGCTCGGCTGTTTTGTGATTGTTTCCACTCCATAATGAAGAGGTAATGAGCAGTCGGACAAGCTGTTGATTTCCTTTTTCCACCAGTTAGCTGAGCGCTTGCAGATGGCTTGCAATTGTCTCTGCTCAGGTGTGTGTGTGTGTGTGTGTGTGTGTAGGAGCACTTCCTGCGTTTGTGTCATGCATGAGTGAGAGAGTGAGAGAGTGAGAGAGAATAAGTGAGGAAAGTATAGACGGTTTCCATATGAAACAAAGCAGTTAGCAGCAGCCTCTTTACCCCTGGGCTGAATTAGGATTTCCTTTGTAGTGAAGTACTAATAAGGCCATTGGACAGTGATGGATGAAGCATTCCTCAGGGACTGACACATCAATTGTTCTTTCCATAATAGTTTCCTCTGAAGTGAATCAATCTAAGCATTAAGTATGGAGAAGCAGTGGCCTGACATCAGGCTGACGCTGGACTTAATACGTGATAAAGACAGCAAGTGTCATCTATCTGGATGTTTCCAAACCAAATGTTTTACTGAATTATATGTGTAGCATCCCAACCTGGGCAATAGATTATATGCGGTCAAGCTAATTAAAGGAGTAGTCCAGCAGTAAGAGTCACATTAGACAGATTTAAAAAAAGAATGGCCAAAACCTGACTTTTGGTTTGTAGTCTAACATTAGGTCTTACATGACGCCACTCAGTAGCATCTTTTCATTAGCAGGGATTCAGGCTGAAAACAGTCCAGTGCTAAAGCAGTGCAGGGGGGCTGTGTTGGTGGGGGCGTCGGCTACTGTCGAGGCAATGAATTATGATCCAGTTGTCCAGATTAATGCATTTAAAGGCTTAACAGTTGCCAAAACTGTTTGTAATACCAGTTTTTTAAACCCTGCAAGGTCATCACAGGTAACTATTTTATCTCCATTCGCAGTGATCGGCGGTGGGGGGGCTGACACAGAGGGCTCTGACAACACAACCCAGGGCTGACTGGCAAAACAATGCAATGCAATGTCATCCGGCAAGGTGCTGCGCTCGTCAGTCGCATACTAGTTTGTAAAGTGAACGGCAAATGTATGCTTTTTACCTCGATGGACCATCTCCATTGAAATGAAAGACAGCGCTGCGTTTCTTTCGTGCAGAGCTAATGATGGTCTGAACGTGACCTTACGCTGTGTTGACACGTACAGATGTGTACAGCGCTTCGCTTCTATTTCAGAACGAGTCGCTCGCATTGTGTCAAAAGGACATTTGCAAAAAGGTTGAGCTTTACTCAACTTTCCCTTTTAGTAGGTGCCTTTTAAACTCCAGCTCAGCGGGCTGCAATGTCAGGTTCCACTGAGTCTGCATCTGTGACCCCTCCAGGCCTGGTAAATACTTCAGAGGGGAAACTGATAAACTGAAGTTAGGGACCGTCTTCAAAGTGCATCAAAATGGCCAAGAGAGCTGTTAAGATTTTTCTTAATTTTGTCATCTCAGACCAAATGTATTTTTACCTAAAACCTCAAGTAAAGGAAAAAACGTAATGCAATATGGTTAAATTAGCTATCGGGGGGGGGGTGGTGAATGTACAGAAGTAGACAATTATCCTGACTTGAAACTGATACATTTAAATAACTATATGAATCTATATATCTTTGTTAATGCTGATAATTGATGTTATGTAACAACTTGTAGTTCTTAATTATGCCGATGAAGTTGTATTGTACAGTGCAGCCCGGCACAAATCAACATCAGGAATGACAGAATTTCAATATACATCATATTTATGATGTACATTTCATTCATAACTGAAACATAAACCAGTTATAAATAATAATTTCTTTGCCAGAATGTTGATGGAGGGAAGGCATGGAAACGCTGCAAATATTTAAACGTGTTTTCCATAAATCATCAGGGAAAAGGAGAGGGGCTGCTCTGCCAGAACCTTGTGTAGGAGGAGAAAACTGTTACAAGGACGACAGATAAGCCCCCCTCATAATGGGACTCCCTCGTATACACCCACTGTTACACAGTTTTCACTTTTGCCAGACTCTCTGGTAATGGTGGGCTGATGTGCTTTTATTGGGCTAATAAAAGCAGAATATGAGTTCAATCAAGATATGAATCAGAAAGACTAGAGCTTTGATTGGTGCAAGCTAAGGGGGGCTCGGAAATAATCAATCAAATTAACATCAAACTCTTCCTCCCAGTGTTCTGCAGGCTCACAAACAGCGTCACTGTTGCTACACTGAAAACACTGAAAACCTGTCTGTGTCTCCGGCAGAGACGTCTCGAGTCAATACGATGACTATTTAAGCTAGCAGGCCTCCTGTCTTTGCTATTGGTCCAGTTCAGTTCCCAACACTTTGTTTCTAAAATGAATCCTCTGATCACAGTGAGTTGTCTATTATTTGACTTCACAATTTTGTTGTTTTAAATGTTTGTGTGGCCGAGCCTTTACCCTGAATAAGGTTTAGGTTAGGTTAGGGTTTGGTGTGGTTACACTAAGAGTAAGAGACTTGCATCTCTGCGTAGAATGGAATCCAAAAGAACACTTCCACAATGGCTTCCAATTGCCTTTAGAAATCATCGAGATACTTTTCATTTCCATATAACGCATTAACTGGATTAGCCCTTTCCTATATTTCTGAATGCTTATGCCCATATGTACAAGGGCATGCTGCTGGGAAATCCTCTCTTTCAGCTCCAAAGTCTAGATTAGTAACCACAGCTTCTCATGTGTTTACCACCACTGCTTCTAAATTTTGAACCAAAAAGATAAAAACGTCTAACTACGACTAAATCGACTTTAGACTTATCTGTCCTCTCGTTCTTACTGAGTTGTCTTGAGTCTTGCTGTCTTGAAATAACTTGGCCTATGAACAGCAGCGTTGTCAGCATGCATTGCAGCGCTTTGCAGCTGTATGTGAAGCAGATGGGATGGGAGTCAGCACCTCCAAGTCCGAGGCCATGGCTCTCTGCAGGAAAATGCTGGATTGCCTCCTTTGGTTTGAAAGAGAATTACTGCCCCAGACGAAGGAGTCTTGGAGTCTATGTTGGGGTCTTGTTCGTGAGTGAGGGTAAAATGGAGCGTGAGGTGGACAGGCGGATTGGTGCAGCATCAGCAGTAATGCCGGCATTGCAGCGCTTTGCTGAGCCAGAAGACAAAGCTTTGGATTTACCAGTCAATCTACGTCCCAAAACTCACCTATGGCCACAAGCTTTGAGTAATGGCTGAAAGAATGAGATTGCGAATACAAGCCGACGGAAATGAGTTTCCTCCGTAGGGGGGATGGGCTCACCCTTAGAGACAGGGTAAAGAGGTCGGACACCCGGAGGGAGCTCAGAGTAAAGCCGCTGTTGAGGTGGTCCGCGCACATTATTAGGATGCCCACCTGGACGCCTCCCTCTGGAGGGTTTCCAGTCACGTCTAACGGGTAGGACCTTCTAACCAGGGTAGACCCAGAACACACTGGAGGGATTATATATCTCATGTGGCCTTGGGGTCCCCCAGGAGAAGCTGGAAATGGAGGGACATATGGACAGCCCTGCTTAGCCTGCTGCCACTGTGATGGATGGATGGATGGATGGATGGATGGATGGATGGTGCTTTGTATCCAAAGCCTCTCATTCACCCATTCACACTCACACACCAATGGCAGCAAGCTACCATCCAAAGCGCTGGCTTGAGCATCGGGAGCAATTTGGGGTTCAGTGTCTTTCCCAAGAACACTTGGACATGTGGACAGGAGGAGCCGGGGCTCAACCATAGGATACAGCTGCTGTACAAATGGAGATGTGTTTTTTTTAATGATAATAAAGTAAAAAAGAATAAAGCCTTAGTGCAGAATGTGCAAATACAGTGTTTATGCATGAATGCAAAAGGTTGATAGATGAATAAGAAAGCCATTAATATATTTAAACAGTAAAACAAGACTTATCTGCTGTTTGACACTGAGCCGATCCATCAGCGCCTGGTTTCCCTCACAGAATCAGGGTCAGTCAGGGTCAGGCTGCATCTTGACTGCTTCGGCTCTGCAAACAGGTTTTTATGCCTTTTTTTGTTTTTTTGACATTTATATCTAGCAAGCACTGTTATTTTGTTTTAGAAGAACTTCTTCCTCCTACTCACATCATTTTGAAGCATTTTCCTTATTTTTTATTGCCCAAGATACTTCACACATTCCGCAGCAGCACAGCTGTAAATTCTGCTTTTCCACGTAAAGTAGCATCAGCAGCAAGTATTGATCATATATGTTGTCTGTGCTGTTCTGGGCGTATTAAGGTAGACGTGAAGCTAAGCTTTGCTATCTAACTCTTAATACTGAAGCATGCACATACAGTACTTAAAGTATAAGTACACACTCAGATTCTCTTAGAACCCTCTTAAATGTAAGAAATGCAGCAGTGAGGAAATAACAGTGTCTGTTTTTGTCCAAATGTATTCAGCTCTTTTGACATTGTCTCATTTTGAATTTCCCCAGATGGAACTGCTGAGGATGAAGATGGACTTTCTGTCCCGAAGTGGTGCAGTGGTTGATTGGACAATCAAAGAGGCACCTAGGAAACATCTTTCAGCGAGAGAAAGCTTTAGGATCACTGTCCACTTCATTTTCATCTACTGTATGAAGACATTTCATATTCAGAAACTTGTGAATTAAAAAATATCCTTTGTATTTGCCTTACACTGTATGAAAGGCAAAAGATTAATGAAATTAAATTTGTTTTTCATGTTTATTGCTCTCCCTGATTAAGATTCTGACCAAAGCCTGACCAGGCTGCACCTGTATGTCAGCTAGCAGTGAAATACAAACAGAAAGGATCTTCGTAAACCTTACTCAAAGTGCATTTTACTTTTAGCTCAGTACATCTTTTTGCCAAGATGTTCAATGAAAGTGGGTTGTAGAAAGCGGAGTGTGCGAGGACGTGGGATGAGGTTACAGCTGCATAATGTTCCCATGATGCAAGCGATTGAATAGAAAATGCAAAACATATCATCAGTATTACAGTAGCAAAGTGTAGTTTTATGTAATGCTATTTTGTAAATTCATACCAATGGAATATTCTTGACTGCTCCTTATGACAGATCAGTGACAAAAGCTGATATGCTTTATATGTGGCCAGAGACAAAAACTGGCCAGGGACAAAATGGCAAAAATTTGGGACTGGCAGCCTTCGCACAAGATCAAGTGACTGAATATAGAGCTCCTGATCACACAAGGTTGGCGCCATGGGATGTATTATTCTATGAAGGACAGCATGGTCCTGGTCTGACAGGCAGCAAGGGATCTCTAACACCACCGCTCCATCCTCTGGGTCAGCATCAGTGCAGTCATCCCGGAAAGGATCCACCGGCTGAAAGACAGTAAGGTTAATTTAGACCGACGTGATGATTTTCTGATAGCTTTTTTTGTACTATTATGTCCTGTTAGGAACAGGAACAGAGGAACAGAGAAACCCCCTGCTAAGAAAATAATGTAAATCTTAGGCTCAACACGAAGCCTTCAAAGCTTGAGAAATGTTTGAGGAATTTTTGTATGTAATTTATATAACAATATTTTTTTGGAAGATAATTTTTGAGGATTCAATTCAATTCAATTCAATTTTATTTATATAGCTCTATATCATAACAAAGTTATCTCATAGCACTTGTTAATATAGAGCAAGTCCAAGCCAACTCTATAAGTACAGACCCAACATTTCCACCATGAGCAGCACTAGGAGACAGTGGCAAGGAAACACTGCCTTTAACAGGCAGAAACCTCAGGCAGAACCAGGCTCTTGGTGGGCGTCATCTGCCTCGACCGTTTAACATGAAGCACACAAAGCCTACACTTTAAAAAGTGTTGATATTTTCTGCATTTAGAATTTAACAAATACCTAATTTTTAAAATACAGAAACCTTCTGTACGCCATCATTATTTCTACTTTGCAAAACAAAGTTCTACTGCTGAAAGTCAGTACAGGAAGCTTTGCAAATAACTAATATATAATGATAAATAAGTCCTACTGTGATGTACAAGTGTTTCTGTCTTTCACTGGGCCTGGTTACCTACCACTAACACAGTGACTAAATAAATGTATGTGTCAGGCTCCGGTTCACCACAGGTATTTCAGTTTCTTTATTCACAGGCAGTGGTAGTTGAGTAGAAAGTCTGCCCCTTAACCCCCAGAATTTATTGGGTAACATATTTTGGGCTCAACTCGGCTAAGACGGAAGCTGGAAACACATTTTCAAATGGTAGGGATGCAGTCAGAGTCGGTGGTGGTTGTCACTGTCCTCTCTGCAGCACAAACTGAGGTGAAGAGACATCTGCTCCACTTGAGACAGTAAAATGAAAACCAGTCAGCTTATTGGGACTCTCAGACCAGTATTCCTCTCTCTGATGATTCCTCCTTTTATCTTTTCATCAAACTCTCATAATCGTAAGGGACCCATACTGCTCTCCTTTGGGATGTTTTCTCACCAGGTGGCCAGTGAAGGCCAAGTGGAGGACCAATCGGGGACTGAGCACTGTCGCAAACTGGTCAGCTTCACCCTATCAGGTGAGCGGAATGATTCAGTGGAATTGTCTAGTAGTTGTGGTGCAGTGCAAAATAAACACACATACTGATGACTGTGTGCTTTCCGCTCCAGACATCCAGGCTGTGGGCCTGAAGAAGGGCATGTTCTTCAACCCAGACCCCTATCTGAAGATGTCCATCCAACCCGGGAAGAGGAGCGGCCTCCCCAAGTTCACCCACCACGGCCAGGAGAGACGCTCCTCCATCATAGCAAACACCATTAGCCCTGTGTGGCATGGGGAGGTCAGCACACACATACATCTGAACACATAGCGTTGCAAAAATCAGGCACATCTTGTATCAAGAAGATGCAGAATAATTAGTCCATACATTTGTTACCTCAAGGCTGGATTACTGCAACTCCCTATTATCAGGCAGCTCCAATAAGTCCCTTAAGACTCTCCAGCTGATTAAAAATTCTGCAGCACGTTTACTGACAAGAACCAGGAAAAAAGATCATATCACTCCAGTCCTAGCATCTCTACACTGGTTACCTGTAAAATCTAGAATAGAATTTAAAATCCTTCTTCTCACCTATAAAGCCCTTAACGGTCTGGCACCATCATATCTTAAAGAGCTCATAGTACCCTATTACCCCACTAGAGCATTGCGCTCCCAGAATGCAGGGCTCCTCCTGCAGAGACATTCCATGATGCACTGAGCGCTCTCTCTCTCACTCCCTGACTCTCTCACAGAATCTCCCTATCTCTCTCTGTTTCTCTCTCTCTCTGTGTGTCTTTCTGTGTGTGGTGTGGCGGACCAGGGGGCGAGGCCAGACACACAACCGTCGCCTGGCAACGGTGGCAGGTATGTTCATCCTCATTATAGATGAGGAGGGAAAGAATTGGGACCAACTGCAACCTTTTGTGCTCTTTGCCATTCGAGAGGTACCCCAGGCCTCGACGGGGTTCTTCCCCTTCAAACTTCTGTATGAGAGGCGACCACGTGGTCTCTTGGACCTAGCCAAGGAGGCCTGGGAGACAGAAGCGTCACACTTCCGAATGGTGATCGAGCACGTCGCCTCCATGCAGGAGCGGCTGCAAAAGGTGTGGCCCCTCGTGCAGGAACACATGCAACACACACAGCAAGCCCAGGCCCGAGTGTATAACAGGAAGGCCCAGGTGAGGGAATTCCGGCCGGGCGAATGGGTGTTGGTGCTGATCCCCATGGTGGAGTGCAATTTTCTGGCTAAGTGGCAGGGACCCTACGAAATCACAGAAAAAGTGGGCGGGGTGACGGCCAGACTGAGACCGTACCGTATACCTGAAGCCAAATGGATGGCCATCAAAGCTGAGGTGGACAGAATGCTACAGATGGGCATAATCGAACCGACCCACAGCCTGTGGTCCAGCCCGATCGTCATGGTTCCCAAACCTGACGGCACAGAAAGACTCTGCAACGACTTCAGACGGCTGAATGAACTCTCACGCTTTGACGCCTATCCCATGCCACAGGCTGACGAACTAATGGAGAGGTTGGGCCAAGCTCGCTTCCTCTCCACCCTCGACCTGACAAAAGGCTACTGGCAGGTACCTTTAATCCCCAGGGCTAAGGAGAAAACAGCATTCGCCACACCCGAGGGGTTGTTTCAATACATGGTACTGCCCTTCGGGGTGCATGGAGCCCCCGCTACTTTCCAACGACTGATGGACATGGTGTTGAGACCCCATCGGGAGTACGCAGCGGCTTACCTTGACGACATCGTCATCCACAGTCCGGATTGGGAAACCCACCCGACCCACCTGAGGGCCGTTCTAGGGGCTCTCAGGGACGCCGGACTTACCGCCAACCCGAAGAAGTGTCGGTTGGGAGTGGAAGAGACGGGACTACCTGGGGTTCACGGTGGGTCGGGGCAATGTTAAACCTCAACTACAAAAGGTGGAGGCCATCAGTATTTGGCCCACCACGTCCACCAAGAGAAATTCCTGGGTTTAGTGGGATATATATCAATGCTTTGTGCCCCACTTTGCTTCTCTTACAGCCCCTCTCCACGAGCTGACGAAGGCTCGCCTGCCGAATGTCCTGAGCTGGACCCCTGACGCCGACAATGCATTCCAAGCCCTGAGGACGGCCCTGTGCACCGAGCCCGTCTTGGCGGCCCCGGACTTCACCAGGCCATTCGTCGTCCAAGCTGATGCTTAGGGTTTAGGTATTAGGGCTCTACTGTCCCAGACGCGTGGAACGGAGGAACATCCAGTGACATATATCAGTCGAAAGCTACTGAAGCATGAGTGTAACTACTCCACCATTTAAAAGGAGTGTCTGGCCATCAAGTGGGCGGTGACGAAGCTACGGTATTACCTACACGGCCGTAGCTTCACCCTGGGGACCGACCATGCCCCGTTGAAGTGGCTTGCCACCGCCAAGGATACCAACGCTATGGTCACTCGCTGGTTCCTTGACTTACAACCATTTCGTTTCTCTGTTGTCCACAGGTCTGGACGGGCTCATGCCCTCTCGAGGCGGCACGAGAGCTGCCTCATCTGACGACCGGCCCCGGCGTCAAAGGTCAACAAGTGTTTATTGTCCCTGAGGGGAAAATTGGCCTGCAGCCATAAAATACAGCACAGAAACACAAAAACAACGTCAACAAAAAGAGACAAGACAACAGATAGACAAGTATGATTAGCAGCAGTCACAGGTTATTTGGTAGGCTCAAAACAGCGGGTACAAAAGAATTCTTGTGCCTATTTGTGGAGCACCTCTGCAGATAGTACCTTCGCCCTGATGGGAGTAACCGGAACTCTGCATTTAGGGGATGGCAAGGATCGTCAATAATGCGTTGAGCCTTCCTCAAGCACCTGGCGTTATGAAGGTGAGAAATACTGTCTAATGTAGTGGCAGCAATTTTGCTGCACACTTTTACAACTGCCTGCAGACTATTTCTGTCTTTCAGTCTGAGTGACCAGACTGATAA
>JAVQJF010022046.1:0-25336 GCA_036023855.1 Gadopsis marmoratus
TCAGATATTTATTTGTAAAGAATCTTTGAACACCACGTATCATTTTCCTTCCACTTCACAATTATGCTCTACTTTGTGTTGGTCTATCACATAAAATACATTTAAGTTTGTGCTTGTAATCTCACAAAATGTGGAAATGGTCAAGGGGTATGAATACTTTAGCAAGACACTGTAACTGATGTTAAGTCGATTTAACATCATATGCCTGTAATGTTAAAATATTTTTTGAAAAAAACATCCAGATACTGATGAACTTGTGACTCCATGTCCTCCCAAACAACCAGTAAATTCCCCCAGCACTCCTCTCCTCTTCTGCCTCCACTCCCCCAGGTGCGTGATGAAGATGGACCACCACTGCCCCTGGATCAACAACTGCTGTGGCCACCTGAACCACGCATACTTCACCAGCTTCCTGCTGCTGGCTCCACTGGGCTGCTCACACGCTGCCATCATCTTCATTATGACCATGTACACGCAGCTGTATGAGAGGGTCCGTATTCTCCTTTCCCCCACTACACCATGCCTTTGGTGCTCATTTATCACCACAGCTTTTCTCTAGGCAGACTTACGTCATTCATTTTATCATTTGATGCTGATGTTAGCACACATGTCAAGCTGTTTTCTTTGTGCTCACTGCAGATATCGTTTGGCTGGAGCACGGTGAAGATTGACATGAGTGCTGTGCGTCAATTCCAGCCCCTCATGCCCTTCAGTGTGCCCGCCTTTGCTGCCACGCTCTTTGCCTTAGGCTTAGCACTGGGCACCACTATTGCTGTTGGCATGCTTTTCTTCATACAGGTGGGGTTTACAATTTACACAAGCTGTTGGTTATGGAATGTGATGTTTAACATGATCCTTTTATCATTAACCTTACAAAGCCTTACTACCTCTGAGCTCAGTTTTGAATGTTTTGTTAAACATCTGGTGAAAATCTGACCACTCAGTATATTATGACAAGAGTTTAGACGATGCTGTGTCTTGCTGCCTTTCAGAATTTCCATACCTCATTAACAAATATTGTAATTACCTGTATTGGATGTAAAAATGCAGCATGGTTGTACAAATACACAGCTCATGCCTATTATTTTTTGTTTAATTGCAAACACTGTAAGCAGGAAATTGTTAAAGCAGCGTAGATGTGGAGTGAAATTAATAAAGACACCAAACATGGCACAAAAAACATTGCTTTATGCATGTTGGAGTTGGACAAAATCAACATTTACAAACTGAATTGATAATTGTCTTGACATTTGCCAGGCTAGAAAGAGAGAAGCAACTACTGAGGGGCTGGTTTTGCGGGACACTTAAATATCTCAAATTCCAATAAACATTCACAGTGCATGTCCAGGGGAAATCATATATGATCTTTATGCAGTTAATTGTTAAAGAAAATAGAGGTTGACTCTGCTAATGAAATATTCTGTCTTTTTCAGATGAAAGTCATCCTTCGAAATAAGACCTCGATCGAGTCCTGGATCGAGGAAAAGGTCAGGATGTCTGTTTTGTTTTGTAATGACATTTTGTGATGTGAGTGTAATTTAAGATGGATGACTTTTATCGTTTGATCTTCAAACAATAAGATAGGATGCCATAGTGCTTTTTTATTTACGCAATATTGAGGGAGTTATAATTAACAACTTGTTTTCAACATTTTGTTGTCAAAGTTCTTTAAGTTAAATGTCACTTTTAGAACTAATGATCACAAGTTCCAAGATCATCAGGTCAGTACACTATAGGATGCTGAGTACAGAAACTTGACACCACCCCACCCACCTGCTCCCATTGTCACACACTACCTCTCTCTGTGTCTCTTCTACTAGGCCAAAGACAGAATACAGCACTACCAAACAGGGGAGGTGTTCACCTTTCCGTATGACCTCTGCAGCCGCTGGCTGAACTTCAAGCAAGTGTTCACGTGGTCAGGGACGCCCAAGGGTGATGGCCTTCAATGGCCAGTCCATCCCAAGTGTCACCAGCACACCTTAACTGTAGGTTCCGTTTGTTTGCTGAGTTGGGGTAATGTGTGCATGCATTACTGTTCTTACGCGCACTGTGAAATGTTATCTTTAATTTTGTAGAATGTATAAAAGCAGTATAGGCCGTACACGTTGTAATAAATCCTCCTCTTGATACATGTCCTGTTTAAAAAGTTAGATAAAGGTTTAATTATTGAACACTTTAATTGTCTCATTTCTCTTTAAACAGATTGAGCAACTGAAGCAGAAAGCTGATAAACGAGTGAGAAGTGTAAGTACCTGCCAAACTCATATTGGGACATCTGTGTGGTATTGATTATCACGTAGGACACACAGACTACCTTGGATGTGTGTGTGACTTCAAAGAAACGTTTGAGAGATTTAATAAATTATATTTCAAACATTTACCCATTCTCCCCAAGTGTAGTACTCACCAAAATATAGTTATGACCGTACCGTTCCATGAAAGTAACGCAGTTTTTAGAATCGGCCATGTTTAAGAGCTTGCCATTGCAGCTTATTGTATTGTGGCAGGCCAAGGTCCAAGAGGCAAGATTCATCTGGAAAAAGGACGTTCAGCAGTCAAAGATAGACAAACTTAGGTTTTCTCTCATCAAAAAAATGTAAGGGAGCAAACGATAACATAAAGCTCTTCCTTATCAGGGAATGTCTGTTTCTGTTGGCTCTCGGTGGGGACTCTCCAGCGCTCTCGTGGTGGGGAGTCTCGCCGTCTCCCTCTCCGGGCCAGCTCTCGCCGTGTCCCTCGTAAACAAAAACAAGGACCATGACTTTATAAACACATAGCTGATTCTTGTTGGACTTTAGGTTGTGGTCAGAGCAGTGGAATGACCACATACTGTATGTTGTATGACTCGGCCAGCAGGTCCAGTACCGGGCAGTGGAGGACTATAATGGAGCTTGCTGCCCCGTGAGCAAAGGTCTCCAAACCTTTTTCAGAACCCCCTGCACTGAGGAGCCCAGGATCCCCCTCAGCAAGGGGGACACCATCCTGGCCACCCGTGGCACCAAGTGAGTTCATTCAGGCCGAACAAAAACGACCATCTGGAAGTCTCGATTGTTAGGAATCCCATTAAGTATTTATTTTGAATCCATGAGTAATGGACCAAAACGGCATTCTAATTCATGTTTCTTTTCTTTTCAGATGGTGGATGTATGGAGACAAAGCTTTGAACGAGGAGCAGTTGAGATGTGAGATGAGATGTTTTTGCTGTGGTTTTGAATTAAGGTATTTTTAAAAAAAAAAATTTTTAAATTCAATGTAACAAATGCGTAACGGTGTCCTTTCATTCTCTTTTGGCTTTCAGCGGGAGAGCGTGTACGGGGATGGTTTCCAAGGCGATGTGTGGAGAAGTGCCATTATGACACAGCAGCCAGTGATAGCACCAGCGATAAGAAAGTAAATTAATATATTAGAACAGGCTTTATGTGGAGCAGGGGAGTTAAACTGAACAAAAGGTGCCTGTGTTCATAAATATACATCCACTGAAGATGTCATGCCTAATGCTGCAGGCTCACCATCAAGAATTTCCTACTTTGATTAACATTTCTCACACCTTTTAAGACCAACCTGACCTTTTTTTAAAGGTAATGTAGTTCTCTAAGTCTTACTGAGCACATTGCTGTCAAATAATGTCCTGAAGAAGACGACAGAGTTAATTTCAGAGGAGGTGGGTTCAGTTTGACTCCTCTGACCAAAGGTGAAACCCAGCAAGAGTCTTAATTCCCAAGAATTACCACCAGGCTTTAATGTGACTGCATTGTGATTACATGACTTTTTACTTGAATCTGTTGTTTTTACTTGTGTTGATGTCCTTTTTTGCTATATATGCAAAGCCTCTGCCCAGCTTACGTCCTGGGGCTTCGTCATGCAACTCTTTCTACAGTATGGAGATAACACTTCATTTCTTTTTATTATTTTTGTAAAAACAAATTGATGGCCTCAAAGTATAAATTGAAAATTAAAAAATGTTCCGCAAGGGTTGTCGTTTGCTTCTGTCTTCATGATTGTTTTCATATGTCGATACAATTTCTTAAGAGCCTTAGGCTTAATGTAAAACAGTAATTCAGCATTTGTTTAGATCTTGGATGCTGCGGATTGGATTTATCCAAACTCATTTTGATTTAGTGCCATGTTCTTACATTTTCAGGTTTACACTGATTGACAGTTGGATATTACCTCAGCATTACACTATTTAGAAACTACCTTCATTGAAATTTACATATCTTGGGGATTTCCTATGTAGCTTCCATATATTTTTTTAGAAAAGTATGTGGGTGGGAGAAAGTACCGTAGTAAGAACCAGGTGCAGGTGGAGTCAGAAAGGGTTCGTTTATCGTAATGATTTATAGTAGCAAGTTAATCACACTGCATTGAGGTGTGCAATTCCCAACCGTGTGTTGATTTGACAAGTCTGACCCAATCTGTACTTGAGTTTTTCTTCCAAACAGAAAATCCTTAATCCAGTTAAAAACTCCCACCAACACCCATCTTGTGCAGCTTAATTAACAACCCTTCCTTCCACATCCGCATCATCATATGCTTTTCCATCAAAAAATACTGCAGTTGACTCTTTATTTGCCTGGACCTTTCTTATATCAGTTTCTAACCTAATCACTGAATCCATGATATTCCTTCCTTTCCTAAAGCCACTCTGGTAACCTGCCAACATGTTTCCTCTCTTCTCAAACTCACATGACACCCTTTCTGTTACCATCCTTTCCGTTATTTTACATATATTTGAAGTTAACGCTATTGGCCTGTAACAAGTGGGCTTTGATTTATCCTTACAAGGGTTTCTTATCGGAATCATATATTTGGTCATTTTCCCTGCTCCCACACTCTTATACAGATGCACCAACCTCGAGAACATGTATAGGAATATATATATATATATATATATAAGGAGAGCATATGCACGTAAAAACAGAATTGTGACTTTAATCTCAGAAGTGTGACTTTAATGACTTTAATCTCAGAATTCACACGTGGCCCTAATCCTCTTCAGTGAAATGAGAGTTTCTTACCACCACCTTCCACCAAATGAATGCCAACCGCCGTAAAACTAGAAGAAGAAGAAGAAGAAGAAGAAGAAGAAGAAGAAGAAGAGCATCTTAAAAAGAGTGGTACATTTTACTGAACGGGAACTGAAGAACTGAGTCACTAACATGAGTCGGTTATGCCGTAACTAGTTAGCCTTCCTGGCAGGCACGTCACCACGTCATATCACGCAGCGCTTTAACTAACCAATCGGGGCTCACGTGCAGTATCACGTGATGATCCAGCCCTGTTCGTGTGCGAGCGACTTCCGCCGGTGGCTCAGCTGCTTCGGGCTGGATGAGACAGCTTCTCCTCGTTGAAGATTATCAGGAATATCACCTGTTCAGTGCGCGTGTGGACGGGTCCACTTATATTCGTCGCGTCGCTGTAGGTTTTGCTCAGCACAGGTACACTCATGTCTCCTACCTGCCAGGCTGTTGGCTCTGTGTGTGGGCCGCACCAAATGCCGTTTGGAGCCGAACACGGGCCGCGCCGTCGATGCAGGATCTTAAGGATTATCATTTGGTCCTCCTGCACGAGCCCTTTGCAACGGTTTTATGTTTTTTTTTACAACTGCAATCTTTGTGCAGGCAGCGTGATGGTCGCACCGCCAGCTACGACTTGCGAGTGCACAGAGAACTTAATCTCGGCTCTAGGTGTCAGCTGTTTGTGCTAAAAATGACTTACGACTTATTATTTCACGGCTGTCAAAGCAGCGTGTGAGCGGTTATGCTGTCGCATGTGTGCTTGTCAGCAGCTAGCTAGGTAGCTAGCAAGAAATCACAGCGGCTAAACATGGATCAAATCCCTCGGTATGTGCATTCATGGTCAAAGTGCGACCAGGTCTGGACTAGGTCTAGAGTCAGGACTAGGTCTAGGGCCAGGTCAGGACTAGGTCTAGAGTCAGGACTAGGTCTAGGGCCAGGTCAGGACTAGGTCTAGGGCCAGGTCTCCTTGTTGGCAGGATGAGGAATAGTGTGACAATCACAATGAGTTGTTTTCTAACCGTGTTACTCACTAAATCATCTTGCGACTCAACTGCAGAATGCGATGGGAACTTAAAGGACATGTTTGCAGATCGCCACACCCCAAGTAGAAGTGAGAGGTTGTGGCCAGACACAAAAGCCACAGGGTTAAATTGCTAAAAGGCCCCAGTTTCTTTGACAATGTAAGGAATGGGGAATTGCAACGGCAGCATAAGGGGCCGTGTTTAAACGAGAGCGCTATTGCCAAAGTGAGTAAATCATTGCATTGCCGCAAGCCAACACATCAGGGACACATAACAGATGGCCGATAGAGATACTGCAAGTATGTTAATACTTTCTCTTAATTTAGACATTCCCTGACTACGCCCTCCGTTTAGAATGCCGAGCTTATCTGTCGCTGCAATCACCGAACAGCATGCAAACAGCCCTGTCAGTAGGGCCGACCTGTATTGCAACAGTAATAAACATGATTAGTGTGGAAGAATTGGCCAGACAAAGTGTTCTTGGCAAGTCAGTAAGTAGTAATTGATGAAAGTGTGGAATAAGTCATTCTAACTACCTGCAAACTAGTTACTAATACAATAAACAATATGTGACTATTATAACTTGTATATGTGACTGTTTTGTGGTTATTGAGTGTAATTTGGTTCTATTGTAATCCAACACTAAACAATTTTAACATCAAAGCCTCAAAGTGCGAGTGTCTTTTGACTTGTTTCACCTTCCACCCCTTCCAGTGTCCGCGCACCCAACAGCAGCGACTCCTCGGATACTGTCGACGACTGTGATCTCAGCCTGTAACATGTCCATGTTCAGCACGGGCGTCCTTGTGCTGACATCTCCTCTCCACACCCTCCCCCTGCGCATCGCTCCAGCGCTCAGCTCAGCTGCTCAGCTTGTAGCGCGCACCCTATACGTCCACCTCCACCCCGGGCTGAACCTGGGATGTGGGAGCCAGCCTCGGCCAGTTTTCATTCCGCCGGTAGTGGAGCTGTCTGCGCTCATTACGCGCCTTTACAGCAATGCAGCTGATGTATGCGGGCACCTGGATGTTCGTCTTTTGCTGACTAACGTTTGCGCTCAGTCAGCTGCCTGCGGCGGGACCACGATCCCAAACTGCCCCTTCCCCACGCCACAAACTCTGGCTCACTCCCCGGAGGTGGTGCTAACAGACTATCCTCTGCAGGACCTAGGTCAGTCCCATCAGGTTATGCAGTGTCTGCAGAGGTACACAGGCCACTGTTACGTCTGTAGCCCCAGCCTGCACCCAGTGCTGCTTCACCCACAGCTAATGCAGCTGCAGGGCAAACAAGAAGGGCTGAAAGAGCAGGAGGAAAAGGCTGAACCCTTGAAGACCTACAGTGACGTGGTGGTAGGGGGGACGTTTGACCGTCTCCACGGGGCGCACAAGACGCTGCTCAACATCTCGTGCCTGCTGGCCGATAGAAGGTTCATTATTGGTGTGTGCGACCAAGCAATGCTGAAAAGTGAGTAGCTAATTATCGGTATTCACATTTCAGAATGTGTATTCATGTAATATTTCTGAGCCTAATGTCACGTTTTGATGGTCTGTCAAAACAACCATCAGAAGGCAGCCCCGCCCCCCTGACATCGTGTTCCTCCCGCCTCTAGGAAAAGTGCTAAAGGAGCTGGTGGAGCCCTACCTACTGCGGGTCCAGAGACTACAGGAGTTCCTGCAAGACACCAAACCCTCACTGCAGGTGGAGATCGTGCCCCTTGACGACCCCTTTGGAGTGTCTGTGGTTGACCCCTTGCTGCAGTGCATTGTGGTTAGCGAGGAGACTAGAAAGGGAGGCGAGGCTGTCAACAAGAAACGCATTGAGAAAGTAAGTTAGGAAATTGACATTGTGTGTTACGCAGGCCTTTCCCGTTGACTTTTCCCTGCTGGCGGAGATCTCTCTATTCCTTCAGGAGTGGCTACCATACGTGTTTGTGAGGAAGGCACACAAAACAGTCGAAGTGCACATTTCAATCTTGGGACAGCAGAGGAACTTGTTGGTCCAGATATATGTAACCCTAACCTGGGAACACGTTGGCACGTATCTGATGTTTTGTGCTCTCTGCTTCCTAAATCAGGGCCTTCCAGCTCTCATCCTCCATGAGATCCAGCTGCTTAAAGATGCGCACCACACTGAGACAGAGGAGGAGAAGATCAGCTCCTCCAGCCTACGCTCTCGTCTGCTGGGCACCCTCCTTACCCCGCCTAAAGTAAGTCATGTTTTAAAAAATGTTGATAAGGGATTTCAGTGCAGGAGAAAGTATGCTAATGCTGGTGTTGTGGCAGCAGATACTAAAGGATGTCACAAGAAAACAGGAAAACTCTAAAAATATGAGTGCAATCAAACTTTTTTTTTTTAATCACTAGTTTCTTTCCTTACCTGGGGCTTATGTTATACTTATTAGTTGGACATAATCATGCAACCCTTCATTGAATCTAACTTTTTAAGAACGTGTATGCCTACAGAACAAGAAGCAAACAACTGATAAAATTTCATTCGGATTCACGGAAAAAGTAATTGTCAAATTGTGCTCGAAGTGCATTTGAATTTTAGTGACTCGCTCAAGCGAAGCATTTCACTGGGTCGTCTGTTTTACTCGCAGCGTTTGAGTAGATGAGGAATAGTGTTTTCCTCCAGAAATGAACGAAAGCAGCTGGGCATTTTGTAACAAGGTTCAAGCACGCAGATCGGTCCTTGGAAACTTTAATAGTTATAGGAGCTGTCC
Source organism: Gadopsis marmoratus (assembly GCA_036023855.1). Taxonomy (NCBI): domain Eukaryota; kingdom Metazoa; phylum Chordata; class Actinopteri; order Centrarchiformes; family Percichthyidae; genus Gadopsis; species Gadopsis marmoratus. Next base: position 8,766 of record JAVQJF010022046.1, read on the forward strand.
TCTTCAGGTTAAAAATTACAGCTTTTCTTTCCAGTGTGTTAAGCAACGTAACACCTACTTAAAGAGAGAGAAATACAGCCATATGTGTGTGTTGGTAGTAGAGACGTCACTTCATTAAGTGGACGGTGGGGCTGATCTTATGTTGGCGGCAAGTGGAGTTGGATCACACATGAGGGCTAAAGTAAAGTGAAATATCATTCAGAGGATTTGTCACATTTCAGTTCACTGGAAAGGAAGGCATCAACACATGCTTTTAAAAAACCAAAAAAAAAAAAAGAAGGGGGTGAAGATCATCTCAGAACAGACCTGACCTGTTTTAGAAGGTCACTTATTTAGTATTTTAGTAGTTAGTATTTGCTGGTATTCTTCAATATGAAATCCCTGCATCTCCGGTTTCTTTCTGCGCTAGGACACTTCCCATCTCCCTCCCCTTCCATACGTGATTGGCCTGACGGGAGGCAGCGGCAGTGGAAAGAGCTCCATCGCCAGGCATCTGGAGGCGTTGGGCGCCGTCCGGATTGACTGCGACAAGCTGGGCCATGAGGTGTACCAGCCCGGCACAGCAGCCTATCACAGGGTGCTTGAAGAATTTGGGTCAGGTGAGGAAACGCTCTGCGATGAGGGTTGACGTGTTTGGAGGGGTTGGGCTCTGGTCAGAGATGTGTCATCCATGTCCGTGTGATATCTCGCACACAATTGGGCTCCTTTGCATTGTCCCCCCCCCCCAGTATTTAAACACTTGATTCACATAATGAGCACACTGTAGTAAGTAAAGTCACGGTGATGAGTCCCGATTTGATTGATTAAAGCGACTTTAAAATGTTTTGATTTTCCCAATGACAGACTAATAAAGCACCATTAGAATGAGGTCAAAATTCAACATTTTGAAAGGCTTTGAGTCCTACATCACTCCCCTTAAAAAAAATCCCTTCTGGTGCTGTTGTGGGAAGTCCTGTAATCTATTTTTTATTACAGCATTTACAAATACTTTCTATTTTCTACAATCTATGCTTGTTTAAAGATGGAGACTAGTGTCAGTGAATGTTTGAAAAACCTTAATCTGGAACATGGTTTCTCAGACAGCTACAGTGCAATGTCTGACTTTGCTTTGAAGACACATTTTGTTTTTGTAAGATCTTTCCCTTGCTGGACCTGACGTAGGTGGTTAAGTTTAAATGTTAAACTTTGAAGGGCCATAACTGTTCCGTCCGGCTCCTCTTACAGAAAGGTCGTCTGGGCTGTGCCGCAATTAGATGACAGAAGTATGAAGTTGTGATATCTCGGCATCACTAATCCAAGTGAAACATTAATGGTAGATAATCGGTAGAGACATGAGCATGAAGGCACACAAACGAATCCACCATCAGCAGACGTGCTCTACACCATACAAGCGTAGGCAGCATCATTCTCAATCACTGCCACAAATATAGGTTGCCCAGTAGCTTGATTTCCATGCTGCCTTGTAAATGTTATGCTGTATGAAATCTCATGTACAATGATGCGGCTCTCTTCATCACTTTTAGATGTTCTGCATGAAGATAAAACCATCAACAGGCGTGCATTAGGAAAGAAGGTTTTCGGAAACCAGGTAATGTGACAAGTGTGAATAATGTTACGACACGTCGGACTAAACCGCTGTGTGTCGACAGTTTACCAAAGGTGCTGCCTTTCGTGCAGGAGCGGTTAAAAGCCCTAACGGACATTGTATGGCCTGAGATTGCACATCTGGTGAAGAACAGCATCAGCAAAGCCAGAGAAGAAGGTATTGTATGGACTTATATTTATTGTACTGTAGAACTGCGTGTGGATGTAGAGTGTTGGCGTTAAAGTATCCCGTCTTGTTTTTATGTTCATACACAGACATTTACAGTACGCCATATGCTTGGAATTGATTTCAGTATTCAGTTGTTTGACATTTTTGAAGTGATTACTAAAAAATGTGATTGGGTGGATTAACACTTTAGCTACAGTATATTCAAAAAGTCAGTCCCCCTTTCATTTCCCAACCCTATTGTGTGAGCTGTGCCCTCGTGTCATTTTTGAAGAGAGTCCCCCAGTGTTCATGTGATTCTTTGCTCTCTGCAGGTAAACAGGTCTGTGTGGTGGATGCAGCCGTTCTTTTGGAGGCCAGCTGGACTGGCATGGTCCACGAGGTCTGGGTCACTGTCATCCCTGAGGAGGAGGTAATGTGTTTGTACCTGCAGGTCAGCTGTGGGGAAAATGTAACATCTGCCTCACATGTCCCATCACAGAATGTAAAGGGATTTTGCTGTATACTTGGCTCAGAATCTTGACATTGTCGATCTGTGCACGTGGCAAAAAGGCCTTGTTGTATCAGCATTCCTCACTGAATGCAATGGCTACAGAACGCCGCAAAGTTGAAGCCAAGCTTTATCACCTGCGGTGGTGACGGGTGTGTGGGTATCACCATGCATTGATGGGTGCCATAGTTGGATGTCTTGGATGCGACCACTGGCGGGTGCCAAAGTTGGGCTTTTTGAAATTCTGCACACACTGGCTTTCAACAAAATAAACACCAGGAAAAAAAACACTCGCTCGCTTAATCTAAACCACCTGCCTCGCCTTGTTTCCCCTCTCAGGCGGTGACGAGGATAACCGAGCGGGACGGCGTGAGCACCGAAGATGCCCTGCGCCGGCTGCAGAGCCAGTGGTCCAACGCCAAGCAAGTAGAGCACGCCAACGTAGTGCTCAGCACGCTGTGGGAGACGGAGGTCACGCAGAAACAGGTCAGACACTCATCATGTCATCAGTATAGGGCAAGGATCATCAACTGGTGGTCCGCGGGCCACATCCGGCACGCCAAAGTTTCCCGTCCGGCCCGCAGATTATTAATGAATTCAGAAAATCTGAGAAGGAAAAAAATGCGTTCCGGTGTTTACAATATCTATCTAGCAATTTTTTCTTACAATATTAAAGCAGCCCCAAAAACAATTGAGATGGACATAATTTTATTAATAATGGCTTTACCGACCCCAAATATGTGCCTTCGACCCGCATATACTTGGACATTATAAATCTAAAGATGTTATAAATCCTTCTGAAATACTCACATTTCGTTAACTGGAGAAACTACATTTCCCCCCTGACACCAACTTCTTAACATCGGGCTTGACAGCTGTCAGGCTTATTCGCAAGCAGTCCTCCGAAGATTGGTTTGACACTCGGTTCCTGTCATGCGTCTTGATAGTGTTCATCGTTGAGTACACAGATTTGCATGTTGACCCGAGCACATACATAGCCAACGGCTTCAGTGTGTCATAGTCTTGGGGACAAGCCACCCAAAAAGTGCTCAAGCTTTCAGGACCATGGAGAGCAGCGTTCATTTCGCTGGAGGCCTGGATGTCAACTAGTTCACTTTAAATCGCCGCTTCGTCCGACAGCATCACATTAGCGGAGAATTCTCTGCCTGGGTTGATTTGTGAATGGGTCACGCATAAATTCTATAACATCCCTGGAAATGGCAACGTCATCAAATCTGGCAGAGAAATTCTCCCTCAGCTGTGTGAGGAATTTCTTCATATTCTCTGTGACGTTGCTCGTGCCCACTGTCTTCAGTGTGATGAAGTGCAGCAGCCTCGCTGATTATAAATCTGCGTGGAATAAGATCAAGTTTGTTTCCAAAGGCATTACGCTTTTCCACCATATCCACCACGGATTTTTCTTTCCCCTGTAGTTGCAAATTTAGTGCACTCAAATGGAAAACTATGTCTCCTAAAAAAGCCAAAATCTCTCAATCGCCTCCTGGTGGCTGACTGCAGTATAGGTGTTAGGAGTCTGTTCACACTGAGATAGGCTAATAAAAATAACATTTATTTGTAAGAAAGTGAAAATATTTAACAATAATCTGCTAATTAAGCCTAAATATATATTGTTTTGGATTATTTGAAAGTCTGACCCCCACAGTGTCTGCTTGGAAAGATTCTGGCCCTTGGGCAAATGTAGTTGATGACCACTGGTATAGGGGTCTACACATATGCATTACATGAAAGACTTTGATTCTATAATATAAGAACTGTGTTTTTGTAATAATTTCCATTTTTTTCTTTTTCTTAAAGGTACTTAAAGCTTGGACTCTTCTTCAGAAGAGAATCCAACAGAGGCAAGAATGACAGTAGGAACTTGTGGGTCACTTCATCATCTCTGCTGTGACCCGAACGTGCAGAACCCATGTCAGGCCCAGGGACATGTGCGCACAAATGACTGCTCCACATAAGGAAACGTTGCCTTAGAAAGAAGTGAGAAGAGTTACTGTGCCATTGCAGCAAACCCAGCGAGCTCCCTCACTTCTTTGACCAACACTCTGTGCCTGATTGACTTTTCACAGGTTTTTAAAACTCTAGTTTTATTTTAAGATGAGCAATTAAGAGAACTTCAGGGACGATCCCTGACAAGATCGATTTTGGAATTTGCAAGATAAAGGAATTCATGTTTGGCTATTAATAGTATTCTCTTATCCTAAGCATTGTAGGTCTGTTTTAATCCAAAGATTAAATGCTTACTGTTAAATGATATGCCCAACATTTGGCAATCCTAGACCAAATCCCTGAGCAACGTTCAATGTCAACTGAAGACGCACGACTTCCATGTCTACTAAGTATAATAAATATGAATGTAGCTTAGAAAGCAATTATGGGAAAGGTGAGATTTAATATTGTAGGATTGCCACTCTGCGGTTTCAGAGTTGAGAATATTTTAACAAATTCAAAAATCATTGTCCAATGAGGATGAAATCAGTAGAAATGTGCAATAGATTAGGATTATTTGTAATATCAGTCTAGTTGTCATGTTGAATAAGGGTAAATAAATACACCGGGCATTGAAAGGGATTCGTACATTGAAATACAGACGTAACTCGAGCTGACGTGAGAGATTTTTATATCTTTGAAACATTTATATAAGAAGGAAAAGAAATCTGTTGAACTCTTGAATTATACTCCCAAGAAAACGACACCATGTATTTGATAGGTCGCACAGGAGCCGGTTGGTCACAAACTCTACACGAGGCCGCCTCAACATTCAAACCTTCATGTCTCTGAAAGTATCTGAAAAGAGCCAAAAGGGACAGCAGAGTGGAAATTGAAGTCAGGATGCGTTTATTTGATGATCAATTTCATGTTGTCAGATCCCACAATAATATTATAAACCAATGTTTACATAAGCGTGAAATACTGCTTCGGGATCGTCCCGCGAAGGGTGGTGGCCATACGGGTGGCGAGAGAGTTCAAGTGTCATTAATTTCATCGTCTTCCATGTCATCTGGAAACTGAGTGGATTGCTTTAATAAACTGACACGTTAAATGAAACGTGTGCAACCCATTAGTGAGCTCTGCTTTTTCCCCCCTAATTTCTAAAAAGGCATGGGCTTTGAATTCATGGGCCGAATTAGTTTTCATTTGATGGAAAAGTTTCTGCTAAGTCTTGTATGTTCTTTCCTGAAATAATCCAAAACAGCATGAATATTCAAATAATTATTTTAAACGTTAATTTTTCTACTAAGTAGTCCTTTCTCTAAAATGCAGCTTTTAATTTTGATGCCTTTTTCAAAACTTAAATTTTAAAGCTGTTTAAATGTGCAAAATGTACAGTTTTCCTGTTGCGTGAACAGTGCGGAAGCATCGCATTACCTTATTTCAGTACAACAAAACCTTGTGCATTGGTAGCTGAACATACCAGCCACATATTTAAAAGAATACAGTCTTACTAAGTGTGCTAGTAAATGGTGACTTGTGAAACAAAGGCCACTGGCAATGTGTGTCAAAAACCTATCATCCCCTTGATGGTAGAAGACCACAACACACCCGGTTTGCCTTGAAGCTGAAAAGTAGCCTTTCGTGTGGAAGTGAACTGTCCATCCATGCATTCATATGTCATGTCAAAGGCCAGGCTTTATCAAACCTGTTCAAATCAGTCTACCTCTGAAGAGTCTCAGAAAATGTTAAGTTGTTGCTTCCACTGGTTTTCTCCACGGTCACATCTCCACCTTGAGTTTGCCCGAGCACATTGCTTCCCCCAGCTTGTTGCTTGCCCTGCACACGTAAACCCCAGAGTCAGAAGGCTCCAAATTAGCCACAGCCAGAGAACAGAGCCCGTCTTCATGCTGCTCCAAGGTCACTCGGCACGATTCAGACACCGGCTTTTCATTCTGAAGCCACTTCACCTCCGGCTGCGGGTAACCTGGGATTGAACACAGTGAGACATTACTGCAGAGTCGAGAACGCTAACACAGGAGGCCAAATGATCAAATACACCAACATCAAATGTCAGAATGGTTTGTATCAAAAATATCTGGCCCTGATGCAACAAAGTTGTGTTCAATCTAACCCAAGATCAGTGAGTTCTACTCTTATAAATGACTATAACTGTTTCTTTTCAAGTTAACCATAATCTGGCGGCTAAGATGTTTAAGATAAAGCTCTTCTAAAATGTTTTAAATTTAAAAGGAATCGTTCGACATATGCTTATTAGCTGTCTTGCCAAGAGTTAGATGAGAAGACCAAGAGTGTGTGCACCACAGTGCAGTCTGTACAGTGAATCTGCAGGAGGTTAGCATAGCTTAGCACAAAGACTAGAAACAGGGAACGTGGGTAGAATGGCTCTGTCCACTCCAGGTTCTGGTCATGATGAAATAGTTCGGCACATAAACCCCCCCCTCGGTTTTATAGGACATCTAACGTGAATTAGTGGCCTTTAAAAGGATGCTGATAGGCGGGCTAAAGCAAAATAATGAGCTGAAAGATGGTGTAACGCTCCACAGAACTGATGTGAACTGCAGAGCTGGTGATGATTATCTGGGGGTTAATTACAACCCTGCAAGCAATCCCTTTCAGAAAAACAGTAATTTGATCGATAATGAATATACAAATATTAATCATGTATTAATCATTAGTCGTGTGTGTATATATATATTTATTTATATTTTATATATTTATATTTTATGTATTTTTATTTTTCTCTCTCGGGAGTGTGTTCAACAGTATTTCGATCTCCCTGTCTGTGTCTCACACACAGATGATTGACAATAAAGTTGTCTTTGACTTAACTTTAGCCAGTTTAGACCTCATACGGCAATAAGATCCTTTCAGGCAGTAATGTCTTTGCTTTTGCCCTCGGCTCTTGTAGAATGTGGGGCATTTTTTAATGACGTGTATCACAGTTCTGTCACTACCGTTGACAAGGCATGTTAGCCGAGCAGTTGCTCCTTTGGGAAGGGTGGTGTCCTTCAGGGCTTGCTGGAAGCGAGGTTCACTCTGAAGCTGCTTATCCAGCGACTGGATGGCCTCCCCTGCCTTTTGGCTCCAGCCTGGCTCTGGATGAGAGGGAGGATGATAAGCACGGAAACAAGGCTTTACTGATCACAAAAGGGTAAACTTGAAGTGACAATCGGAAACCGAGAGTCATCTGCCATATCATGTGTGTAGCTCTTGGACATAGGGGGGCAATGATTGTGTGTCTTCTCATCCGTCTTACCCTCTAAGGAGAAGCCAGGAGAGTCTGGCCTGTTAGAGAGGTTAGCCATCCGCTGTAGGGCCAAAACAGCCTTGCCAGTTTTCTAGAAGTTGAAAGGACAAAAAGCACTGGATGAAAAACTAAACTCATAACCAAGCTTCAGGTCTATATAGGACAATGGATTAAAAGATCGGAAAGCGACGATAAGAAAATTGTAGATCTGTCTAACGCCTTACTAACAGCAATGTAGTCACTTTTCAGGTGCGTTACCTTCCACTTGCGCTTAGCCAGAAAGTGTCTCATCTTCCCTTTATTGAGAGTCTTGGTGGGTCTGCGGGTCAGAGGGGTAAAAGAGACCATCCAGGGGTGGACGAGGGCCTCAGCACATGACAACCTGGATCTAAAGTGCAAGTGGATAGAGACGGAGAAACAGAAAGGCTGTCAGACGCTGCCAGCAGTCTCCTGAGCTCACTGTGATGCAGCCGTAGAGATTATCTGCTGCATAAATAAAACCCAGACTCTCTCATATGCAGAGCTAAATGGTTTGGTACCATAGAAATTGTCTGCAAATGGTTGGAAATGTCACAAGTAATATGTTGATCTTAATGTGACATTATCAGCTGGAGAGAATCAAAGCACCGTCATCCATTTTCCTTACTCTTGTAGCTGCTTCTCATATTAGGTACATGGAGAATTTGCTCAGGACCATAGTTATTTAAAAAAAAAAAAAGTTTTTAAAGGAAAACCAGGCCAACCTCCGGTCTTTCATCAGCAGGGAGCTGATGAAGTCTTTAGCTTGATCAGAGATGTCTTCAAAACTCTCCTCTTCAAACTCAAAGTAGGCAGCAGTCACTAGAGCCAAAGTCTCAGCATCGCTGTTCCCCTGGAAGGGAGATTCTCCACTGAGCCTATTCACAAAAACATATCAATGAATGAAACATATACACAGTCTCATACACAGTCAGCGTTGTGGGGGTACTGTAGTAATACAACATACAACCAAGAGATGGCGCCAAATTTGCATTTGTAGAATGTGTTTCCGTTACACATTTTATGAAGAATCTGAAATGCCCTCTAGGATTACCGTTTTCAATTCAAGTATGATACTGTGGCTATAGTTTAAACTACTGCAGCCTTCGTTCCACTTACAAGATGAAGCAGATGACCCCGATGCTCCACATGTCCGTCTCAAGGCCCACAGGCTCGTAGTTGATCACCTCAGGGGCCACGAACTCCGGCGTACCATGCATCACCATCAGAGGTTTATCCCCCTCTGACGAACAGGACAAGAGTGAGAAGCACAATCAGAAATTCAAAATGTCACCCTGAATGTTTTTTTATTTACAGATGGCCCTAGTCATTTCTAAATAGACCGCCGAGGCTGGAGCTGCAGTGTCACCAAATATTCCGCCCGAATTGACTTCACTTCAATTTACTGAGTGTAGAAAGTAGTGAGATATTCGTCTATTAACATGAGTTATTATGTAATGGGCATTGTAGACCTCTAGAAACCACACTCCTTTAAGTTATCCTTGGTTATTTTGGCATGTATTGAAAATAGGTGAACCTGTGTAGACATTGCTGTGATGTCAGGAGAAAATATGGTAAACTCATATTGAAGTTGGCAAAATACTGAAATATAATTGTCTCAATAACACTCGATTCTTTTTGCGTTTCCTTCTCCACGCCAGGTGCACAAGGCCCCAAAGCTGATGGCACAGTTTGGCTGCACAACGTCGACTGTCCTTAGATGTCCCTGTATACTTGTGCCAGAATACACACAGTATGCGTCATTCATTAGAACTCACGCAGGGCGGTGAGTGGCTGCAAAAGTTATAAAAATAGGTCCCAGTGAGAATTCCCACTGAGATCATTATGAGACTGTTTCCACAAATCCAGCAAACTCACCCAGTCGACTAGCCAAGCCAAAGTCAATGATCTTGATCCGTGTACCAGTTCTATCCACACAGACGATGTTCTCTGGTTTGAGGTCCAGGTGTGTGACCTTCTGCTTGTGAACATACCTCATGCCCTCCAGGATCTGCTGCATGTAGCGGGCACTGGTGGGCTCCGTGTGCTCAAAGTTCTCATCCACGATGCGTTCAAAGAGCTCCCCACCTGCAATACTGAGCGGAGAAGGAACACCATTCAGGGCCGTCCATGCTGCAAAGACAACTACTGTAGCATTGGTACTCTGTTTGGCAGTATCTGTAACAATGGAGTTTTATAACCTGGAAACACTTGATCTCATTGCCATCGCTTTGTCACTTTATCTGCCACCAATGGTTATAAACTGTGGCTGTAAACATAATCCAGACATTGTAATGATGCAAGTAGACGATAGCCTGATCGCTTAAGGGTTTCTCCGGATTAGCAGTAGAAACATCCCATAACCAGATACGCGATGATTTGAGCAGATTAAAAAGTCACTTTGCTACTCCAAACTTTACTTACTACTCCATGACCATGACCATCTCGGAGCGTGTGTCATAGGCAGCCAGACATTGGACCAGTTTTGGGTGGTGAAGAAAGTTCATCAGTTCAATCTCTTTGCGAGCTGCCGTCCTCTCCTTGGAGGTCCGGGCTCGGTAGAACTTCCCCGCGCACACCTCACCAGTGCCCTTGTGCGACAACCGGAACACCTGGCCAAACTTTCCACTGGAAATATGAGGCATTACAAGTTAATTCCACTTTGAAAGTCAATATACATAAAATGTATCTGAACCATATTGAAAGTCTTGCATATCTGGTGACTTTAATGTTTGTTTTTAATCCAAAGAAAACATGCTTACACTCCGAGCTTCTCATGCACATCGTAGTGGTCCTTGACCTTGTGTTTGGTGTCAATGGTCACTGTGATGTACGACTTAGGACTTTCCTTCTTTTCTTCTTCAAACACACAAAAAATACACAAAAAATACGAATACACAGAGTTGACAAAAAAGCACATCCCTCCTGTCAGATAGCAGAAAAGTAAAACCTCAGTTCCTCTTCTCAAACATTTTACAAATCCAACATGTCACTTACTCGCAGTCGCCATCTTGACACACACAGACTCCCGGCTTGGCTCACTGACCCCAGCTGAGTTGTAGGCTCTGACACGGAAGTGGTACTGCCCCAGAGGCTCCAGGCCTGAGCTGACATGATAGGACGTGTTTTCACAGCGGCTTGTGACTTCAGCCCAACTCCCAGGTTTGTCCAGGCCCCCTTGTCTGACCTCCACGATGTAGCCCAACACGGCCGTGCCTCCGTCGTAGCTGGGGCCCGTCCAGGACAGGACCAGGGACTGAGTGGACAGTTGGGAAACAACAGGTTGGGATGCTGGGGGGTCAGGTCGGTCTGGAGGAGAAATTCGAGAACAAAGTACCTTTAATCATACCTAGACACTAGGCAACATGTGGATTTGAGTCCCCGAGAGGAAGCATCATTTAAAGCTTCTTGGAGTTTGAATCTGATATTATGGTCCTAAGCTGCCACCTTTTCGCTCATTATATATTCTGTCAGTGATTTTTTGATAAAAACTGCAACGAGAAGTACACACAGGGCATTCAAGGGAAAACAAATACCAGTGCTGCTTCATCTCAAGTCATATTAATACTGAGCTGCAGACCAAAGTGAAGCTCACCTCTGACACTGAGGGAGACTGTATGCTGGGCAGAGCCTTTTCTGTTTCGCACTATGACTGTGTACGAGCCTGTGTCATCCGGACAGACCTGCGAGACCTCCACGGTGCTTTGTGTCTCACTGCTCCTAACGGACACCCTCGGCCCTCCCACCAACACCTGGAGAGGAGACATGGTGGAAGAACATACCAAGACATAAGCCTTTCAAAGTGTGGATATAAAGTAACGGATCACACAATACTAAGAACCGCTGTTACCTTGTCTCTGTTGTAAATCCAGCAGCAGGCCACAGGGACAGAGCTGCTTCTGAACTCGCAGTGTAGCCGGGCCTGCTCTCCCACTCGAACCTCCACCTTCCCTGGTGGGTCTAGGAACTCCACAGGAGGACCTGACAAGAAGCAGAGTTTGCCTAATCAATAAAGCACGACTCAGATGCAATGAAACATAGCAAATTACTTAAGTAGCACACGTCTTGTGGTGCCCTACACTCACCCGTGCTAGTGGAGACCTTTGTTTGAAGGTTGATATCTGTGGAGACAAGAATAGGTAGGTAGGCAGATTTAAGAAGTATCTAACCAATCACATGTGAGCAGTCATGTTTGGTTGCAGTGGCACTGCATTCAACAGACAGCCAATGCATTTGCACCAGACAGTTGCTGGACACCATTTTGTCATAGACTGGCAACAGGTCTAACTACAAACCGAGTGATGTTCATGCACGTCACTCACAATTCTACTTGTCACTGTGCATGTTTCATTGCTACTTTCTTGCCCTCTATTATCAGCATAATTACAATAATCAACAAGTTTCTACAGAGGATCTTTTTCAGTATGCATTGTAAGAAGAATAGCAGAAAGAAGGGAGGACTTTACGGGCGTGTGAAAATACAGAATTTCTCTTTAGGAAGCTTAATAAAAGTTTGGTATCTACCTCTGTCTTTTTCTTTGTGTTGGCTTTTTCCTTTAGCAGCTGAGGACAACTGATTGATTTCACGTGACGCAGCCTTGAACGTGACCTCACTGTGCGGCTCATGGTGGCTTGTTCTGGGGATTTCCTTTATTGCTGTTCCATTGCAAACAGAGTGAAACGGGTTTACTGTACACAGATCAATTCAATATGGTTCATTTAAGGAAAGGGCACCTTGTACTTGATGTTTGTGGGGAATTTCAAACTGGACACTTAACCCCCGCTTTACCCGTAATATGTAAAATAGCACTGCTTGACTGTTTCCCGGCAGTGTTCTCAGCTATGCAGGTATACGTCCCGGCCTCTCCAGGTGAACATTGCGTCAGAGACAGGCTGGCAACATCATTTTGGAAGGAAATATCACTTGACTGCAACCTCTCACCTAAATGACAAAGCAACCATGGACAAACACACATTTTAACAGTAGCTGATAATTCTTCAAATCCTTCTAAATACACATTATTGTGGCTTGAACCACTACGTAAGAGTGTTGGCTGACATATTCTAGCATCATTTCCCTGCTCATAATGGAGCGTAGGTACATTTTGAATGTATGGTAATCAGTCGTTTACCATTGTGTTGCCAGGAAACGCTCAGAGGCCGACTTCCTGTGATAACACCTTGAAACGTAGCATCACTTCCTTCACAGACTGCACAGTCCCTGAGTGGTTCTCTGAAGTGGGGCTTTTCCAGCGCTTGGATGGGTGCAAGTCTTGAGTCTTAGCAGAGAGGAGAAGTTAAAGACAGAGGGCTTTGCTTTCACATACTTTATGCTTCAATGGACTGGCGACTGTATGCATCAGTGTTTCCTGAGTTATGTCACGCAAAACAAATGTAGTTTTAGGGGCATTCCAACCTGGACATGATCAAACTGTAGACTGGTGTGTGGTATTCATTTGTTTTTCCTCCAGGCAGAGTAGCATTTCGGTTAGTCAGTTCCCTGAGGCTGTATCTCCTGCCGTATGAGAGTGTAGGGAGTCTGACATGGTGTTGACAAGATTGTCCCACCTGGTGCGTGTTTGCACATGTGTGTCTTTTGTGTTGGAATGTCCAGCTGTGTTTGTGTGTGCATTTTTGGGAGGAAGGGGGAGGCAGGTTACATGTCGTTTCTGTATACTCTGAGTACCTAAGGATATTTCGGACAGCACTACCAAAGTGACTACTCAAGAATAACACATTTCATAATAACCCTGTCACATATACAGAGCTGCATCCAAACTCATGTTTTGAGAGGAAGCAAACTAACCATATCTTGTGTGCAAACAGATTCCAGTATTCCTGGTTTCTCTGAAAGGCCTTTGGTATGCTCTCGTGCAAAGGATTAGGAAGTTAAAGAAGTTAAAACATGAAGTGCCTGCAGGGTCTGCTGTGGGCTGAGGCTCAGGATGAGGTGTGACTGTCGCAAATGTTAGGTATACATTCCAGTTATATTGCAATATTAAACAATGAGTCCAGCATTAAAACTGATACATTAAAAAGTCTGCAAATCAACTTTTCACCTGTTCTTCTTGCCTTTACCTGCTACAGATGAGACTTGCAGATTTTTGTTTCCCACTATCGTCCTGTTAGTGGCATCCAGTCTGTCCTCCCTCTGCTTTTCCTCGCAGAAAGGTCTGGCTTGAGGCTTGAGGAGCAACCGGAAAGTAGACACAAAGGTCTTTGGCTTTCCACCATCCTTGTCCATCCTTCAGTAGAAATAATAACCGGACAACACAGCTGAGTTTCAAAAATAGCCACTCATCAGCCAGGCTTCCTCTTCTTCTCTTGGTTGTGTCGTGTTGTAGTCAGTGCATATGTGTGGTGCGGTGCTGGTGTGTTGAATTTCCACCCTGCCTCGGTTCACACATCCACAGAGATGCTAACAGGAGGGGCCTCTGCTGTCACACTGCCTCTGAAATCACTACCCACTCTCAGCCCCACAGTACACAGGAAGCAGCTGAAGGCCAATTAAAAACACACATGACCCCCCCCCCCGCACTGTCCCTCTGCACTGAAAACAGGGGGGAGACACAGGAACACATGTGATCGAAAACAGAAGAGATAGTAAGAGAGAGTACGGGAAAACATGTGGGAGGGACAAAATATTCAAGCTGAAGAGAAACAGAGAGCAATAAAGTGGATAGTGATCAAAGAATCACACACCAGCGACGTATCAAGAACAGACTTTACCTGGAGGTTCTCGTCTTAAAAGCTGCTTCTCCTCTCAGTGCATAATTACAGATCCTCTGCTGTCAGTTTCGTTTTGCGATTGTATCCCCCGAAAACACCAAACAAACTGTAGGTTGAGCCACAAAGACACCGCAGGAATCAGGAAGAGCCAGTAGGGCAGCTTTCTGCGTGCGTTCACTCCGCTGTGCGACAGACAAAAATATTCATTGAAGTGACTCCTTCAAATCGTGGATTTCCGGGGATAGAGTTTCTTTGAATGAAAGTGGAGAAGTGACGCCATGTGACCACAAACGGTAAACACTACTGGAACATGAGACTCCTTTAATTCTATTGATTATGGGAGTAGGTATAGCTGCTGTTGTGTGTGTGCTCTCATTTACCTTTAGTTCAATGGCTGTTCGCTACAGGCCATTAGGGATTGGTTTTTCCCTGAAGGCCTGTGAAAGCCTCACTGAAAAAGTGTCACTACTAGCAGGGAAGGGGGGCCGGAACTGTCACTCCACCTGTCCAAGGCTGAAGGTCTGCAGGTTGCTTGCTTCCTCACAGTCAGTTGACAACTTTACGCGTCACCCGGTGGCAGTCCTCTTTAAACCACCACCACGGAAGGTTCACACTTCAGCCTTCAGGAAGCTAAACTCTGCCCTTAAGCCACAGGGTCTGCAGCGGACTCCGACCTGCACACAGAGTTACACACAGGAATGAGTGCCAGCGGTGTTTGTTGCATACATAGACCAGAGCGGAGGCACACCCAGACACATCTGCCTTCAGTCAACGCACACTCATTGGCTCAAATCAGTTCAAGGACCTTTCAAGTATATCGATATATGGCTTTGGTGTAAACCACAAACGGCTGCTTATACAGTTTAACATGGGAATACGGAGTTAACATTAGATAACTGATGCATTTGTGGCTGATGTTATTTAGACAAACGCCGAATGATTCTTACGCAGCACACTTGCATAATGCTACAACAACAATAAGGGTGGTTGCATGAAATTCCCCCTAAAAGCTACCCTCAAATAATTGAGTTACTATGTTGTGGTTTTAAATGGACACATTTCACTCAGCATGGTCAGTGCAAGAATGTATGGAAACAGCTCCACGGACTGGTACGCGTAAGTGGAACCATGTGGTGGGAGACGCATTGAGTTTAGTCCCCTGGAGCTAAAAGCAGGTTGATTGATGGACCAGACATCAACAACAGCTTAACTGTTTAGTGGTGGCGAGGCTCACTTCTAAACCCTGTCACGCACACAAGCACAAACATTTTCATTTTCTTTCCAGTGAAAACTGTTTACACAGATGTGGTTCAAGAAAGTGTGGCTCGTAGCCACAATGTGTGACAGATGTGTAAGTTGTAAAACCTTAATTTTATTCATTTTTAGGCTGATTATTAACACAAATGATCACATTATTACAAATGTACATACTGCAGTCTCTACGAACAAAATGTGTTCTTGTTTCTTCATTGGCTTCTTGTCCTTTTGAACAAATGAGCGAGTTTGATAAATTAACTTAAAATTAGATACATTTTAATATCTGTTTTGTAGCTGTTGCAAATTGTACATGAATCTTTTGTTTGTTCTCCTTTTATCAAAAATGTCAAATTGTAGATTCTCATGTCAAACTCTGCTCTTAACAACATTTTGCCCAAATATATTAGTGCGCTTTGGATTTGTATATAGCCTACTATAAGACTGTTTTTTCCTGTTCTTCTAAGTGATGAGTCACAACTGATCAGTTTTGTACTAAATAAAAGAACAACGCATCAAAACACATGGCATCACCCTTGAGAAATGTGGACTCACCACTGAGTATAGGTCCTCTAGGCTTTGGCACATTCTTTAGAAAGAGCCATATAAGGTCAAAAAGAGATCACAGGAAATGCCAGAAGATTTTGTGCATTCTGTGGTACATTTTGTTTTCTTTTTTACCATATATGGACCTTTCCACTATATAATAAAGACATTATTGTACAAAGACCTTATATCTTCATATTCGGTAGAGTAAATAGCACCAGTAGAATAGGCCCACCTCTTATCTAGACAATTGCTCTTATCAGACGGAAATCATGCAAAGATTTAAGGAATTCAAAACAGGAAAAGCAAACAGTGGGAAGGACAATGTTCTCTCTCTGTGACCAAGTCCAATTCTGGTAAGGATTTTACTTCCGCTTCCCATGAAGCCCTTCAAAGACATGCAGGCTCTGAGTTATCATGTTCCCACAAACTCCTTTAAACACATACCTTCTCAACCCAAATGCTGAAAGCGTTTGTTTGTTTAAAAGAAAGTGGAATGGGGCCCTCCTGTTGCTGTACACCTCACCTTGCAGAAAGGATTTAAT
>JAVQJF010022048.1:0-70075 GCA_036023855.1 Gadopsis marmoratus
GTGTGTGTGTGTGTGTGTGTGTGTGTGTGTGTGTGTGTGTGTGTGTGTGTGTGTGGTTTTTTGGTTGCTCTGGATGATCCACAGAACTACTTTCTAGTGTAAACAGAGCGACATTGCCACCAGCAAAACCACAAATATCACTTAAGTTACAAAATATGTTTCTTGTAATGTGGATTAACAGACCCCTCCCAGACCCAAAATATCCAAAAAAGCACCACTGTTTGTTTCTGTATTCATAGGTTATACCTTCATAGGTTATACCTATGAATACACCATATGTATTCATAGGTTATACACCCAAGTTTAGTTTGATTTTGCATGATTGCACAGACGTACCATGAGGCTCAGTCTGGATACAGTGTTTACACTGGCTTACAGCTGTGTAGTGTGTTGTGCTGTGGAGCTATAGAGGGCTGGTCAGAACAAGCCTGTGATAAGTCTCATGTTAGTCTGATGTACAACACAGAATAATGCTGGGTCATTAGAGCAGAAGAGCCTCAATCTGTGATTCACAGTAATTGATGGGCGTTAACAAACCATCCTTCTCATTAGAATGTTCTTACATGGTCTGCCAATATATTGAGCCATCTGTCCCCCAGGCATGCTGTGTGTGTGTGTGTGTGTGTGTGTGTGTGTGTGTGTGTGTAGGTGTGTGTAGGTGTGTGTGTGTGTGTGCGTGCGTGTGTGTGTGTGTGTGTCAGGAGACAGAGAGGTTGCCAGTATCTGAGTCAGCACAAGCAGGTGGCAGGTGGAGATTTTAAGGGACAGATAAGACAGTGATCTCACATATTGTGTGTGTGTGTGTGTACATTTGTCATTTTGCTGACTGAAGCTAAACTAAGTATTTTTCCTCCCTCTTCCACCAAATTTCCTCTTAACATTAACTAACATTTTTGGAGTCCTCCTTCTTCCTCTGATTTTTCTAAAATTCAGCTCTTTTTTGCATCCTCTTACTCTTTCTTCTCTTTCTGCCCCTTTCCTTCTCTCCTCCCATCTTCTTCCCCCCTGACTTTCTTTCCTATTTTCAGCCTCTGTGTTTCTGTCTTTCTTTCTCAGTGTCATCACCTTTCATACTCTCACCCTTATGTTTTGTTTGCCTTTCTTTAAAGTGAGTTACTTAGCAAATTCCAATGGGTGAAATGAGAAATACTTTCACCCTTGTATGATGCTAAAGAATGACTAATGACACATAGATTGCTGAATAAATAATAATACGTGTTTGGCGTGATCAGCCTCCTAAGATGATTTTATGTATGATCAATGTAATCTGTTGACCATATCTGTCATACCAGCAGTTGCTCTCATGAATAAGGCATCATGGCTGTAGGGCAATTAGCTGGTGCCTTACATAGTCCCAAATACAAAAGAAACCACAAGTTGTATTTGTAAGAAAGCATGAAATATCAACTGACCTATTGACAATCAATCCCCAGAACAACAACTACCCGTCTCACAGCCCAGTGAATGCATTTCCCTGTCTGTGTCTCTCTCCAGGGCCGTGCTTGGCATTCTACACAGAGCGCATTAGAGGCTGTGGATCAGAGAGACTGGCACAGTACCACATGATTACTCTCATCCCCGACAAAGTGTATTTGCATTGCAGAGAGCAGAAAAGGGACTTTTGAGTTTCTATTATTATGATCTTTGTTTTCAGAATGTTTGCACATCCATGCGCCCACACACCAATCACAACCACAGATATACCCTGTGCTCAGCAACGCCGCAAGAATAGAGAAAAGAATGTGAAAACTGTTATTGTTTATGGTTTCAACAACCTGCCAAACATCTGAGATTGCATGGTTGGCTTGCATGTTTGGGCAGTGATTGGACTAAAATAATGTATTTTAATGTGGCAGAATGACAGGGTGGCCTTGTGGTTACACATAGCATCAAGAGTTTCATTCCCAACAGCCAATAAGTGCATTAAAGGTCATATGTCCTTCCAGTGTGTGATGCTCTGCATATGTTAAAGGCCTAACATGTAAATATAACCTTAATGAATGGGCAAAAGAGAGATGTGGAGATGTCTTTGTAGGCAAGAAATGAACAAAAACTCTCTCCCTCCCTCTTTCCTTCCCTGTCTCCAGTTACAGACCATGAACTATGTGGGTCAGTTGGCGGGCCAGGTGTTTGTGCAGGTCAAGGAGCTGTACAGGGGACTCAACCCCGCAACACTGTCTGGATGTATAGATGTCATTGTGGTGCGGCAGCCCGATGGCTCCATGCAGTGCTCCCCCTTCCACGTCCGCTTCGGCAAGATGGGTGTGCTGCGTTCCCGTGAGAAAGTGGTGAGATTATGGGGTGCTCCCTCCCTCACACATTCACTTTCTTTCTTTCTTTATCATCTGCACTGAATGAACAGTGGCACAGTGCACAGTTTGTGAACAGGTCATTTGAATTTGTAAGTTAAAACAGACAGATCATGCCAGAAAATACTTAGAAATATACCTTATAAATAGACAAATACTGAATAGTCAGAGAGGGTTTAAGAGAAGAACAGCTGGAAGAAGCTTACGGTGGTTGCTATTTGTTAGATGAGCTGGATAATCATTTACAAATCTAAAGGTTACTGAATATGTTGACACAAAATCCCAAATTGAACATTGTTCGATTCATGCCAATCAGGTTTAAAACATGTTAAAGGACTCTGTATTCTGTCCTGCAGGTGGACATAGAGATTAATGGAGAGCCAGTGAGTTTGCACATGAAGCTGGGAGAGAACGGAGAGGCCTTCTTCATCAAAGAGACTGAGAACACACTGGTGAGTAATGATTGACAGAGTCATTACTCTGAGTCAGTAAACACATACAAATATAGGACGGAACATAACTTACTGACATGGAAGTCGCACGGCCTGAACTAGAATACAGGCAGTACTTGAACTGGACTAGTGCTCGTAGGGAACATTCAATTCTGTCCCTCTTGCACTGTGGTAGTTCGAACTGATTTCTCCACTAACTGATGTGAATGAATCTGCAAATACAAGTTGATGTAATTTTAGGCTTAAGGCTCTAGCTTTCCTGCCCAGACAAGCCCTGGGGAAGCAAACATGTTCCCCTCCTCCTCCCAGACTCAGAGATACAACATGAGACATGTGTCGTGTCAGACACCTCTGGAGGACTTTTTACATTTGAAATGTTTGTAGGTTTTACATAGAAAGAAATGTGTCTGGAAAGTAGACCTTTTTAAGAGCAGCCTGGCTGTATAACACAAAGGCCTGCTTTGGTGTTTCTGTTTTTATACATTGTAAAGTTAGAGGATGAAATATGCAACAAGCGAGTCCAGATTGAAAGCTTTTCAAATTCTAAGACACCGCAAAGCTGTTTATATTGAGGCCAGATATTGCAACCCTGGAACATTAGTCATGACAGTACTAATATTTTACTTAATCTAGATGTCACAATGAGCACGCTACAATGTATTCTGCATGTATTTAATTGCCCAATGCAGTGCGTTGCCAGATTAAAGTAAATTATAGGTTCTCTATACAACCATATGTTTTTTCCCAGAGCCACAGTGCAATTCTCGGTGTGAAAAAGCCCTCAGTAAACCCAACAAAAGAACTGTATCCATTAAAACCCTGCGGTGCAAGTGCACACCAACTAAATTCTACTTCAGGCAATACGGTGAGTCAAGCAAACAACAGGCAGCCCAGTAGCTCACACTTACCACGTATCAAGGCCTGCGTTCAAGTCCGGTCCGGGTCCTTTGCTGCATGTCACTAATGTCAAAAATAAAAAAACAAACGAGACAAGCAAACCATAACGAAACATAAGGTCTAGGGAGGAAGTGTATGGATGCAAGAGACAGCAAGTGAAGAAAGAAAACACAAAGAAACAGATAAACCTATGCGATCATATCAGGAAAGAGATGGACGACCTTACCAGTGAAATGACACATGGACGATGACATCTATCTCTTTTTAATGGAAAACAAAAACAAAGTCATTAAACAATCTGCTGATATGAGATTTTGTTTGCGCAGAAGCAGAAAAAGTCTTATCAGATCAAATATAAGCTGAACAACAAGAAGGAACAAGGGCTTCTGTCCCCTTGTGGCATCCTGTTAGCCAGCATGACTTAAGTTTCCTGGAAATAGACCATGAGGACTGACAGAAAGCGTAAACAGACACTGGTCAGTGAGCTGGTTCAATCACACACACACACACACACACACACACACATACGCTCTCTTTTTCTCTGTCAGTCCATGTTTAACAGTTGAGTTACATCTACATGCTGTCATCCTCTGCATTGCCAGTAGTGACTCAGTAGCCACTGATGCTTGTTTTGGTTTTTCCTAATGCAAACCACCTCTTCTCAACTTTTCTCTTCTCCCGTTGTATTCATGTGCATGTGACCTGCACTAGTAGTATCAGCACCAGAGTTCAGGGTGCAGTCCTCAGTAGGGATGCACAAACTAAAAATATATGCACTTACAGCACCATAAGGCACTTTGAATAAAGCAGAGAGTGAGTTACCCTATGTGCTATGAGATATGCACCCAGGCCACTGCAGAGCAGAAAGGAGAGAAGATGGACAACATGTATTACAAAGCTGTGATGTAGGTACAACAGTGAATTTCCCGGCATATCAAATATCAAACTCAAGTAATAAAGTGCAGTGTAAAGCTAGTATCACTCATCCCAGGGCTTCATTCAGGAGTCATATGGCAATGTAACAATGTCACAGACAATGTGAACAATATGTTGGTTGTGTATGATTAGGAGAAAGTACTTGACAATCATCTAGTCCTTGTCGTAGCCTGTGGCCACTGTTTTGCTCCAATCTGCTGAAGTAGATGCTCTCTGTGTGGTGAGCGTGATGAGAGTTGGACGAGTTTCGCAGTCAGGAATTAAGAGGAATATGTCACAATCTGAGAAGCTCCAGTTCATAATCCGAAGGATGACATCAGCATGGCTTTTAATTTGGATGTCTTAGACGCTTTTTCAAATTTTATTTGCAAATTCTTTTTGACCATGTCTGTCACACTGTTTGGACCTTGTGTCAAGTCCCCTCCGTGACATAACTCTCCCTAGGTGGAAAACCACCAGAGGGCTATTTATAACTCCGCCAAATTCACCTTCGCCCACAGTCTGTTGCACACAGACTGCACTCAGAAACTGGCTGTCACTGATCTGTGTACTGTCCAAACTGACAATCAAACGGACATACAGATAGTGAAAGAGGAGCATGCACAGGAGGAAACACTGTCAGATATGGCAGCTTGAGGATCACCATAGTCTGGTCTGTTTCAGATTGAAATGACTCATCCTCCATTAGTGTGTTTGTTTTGTCTTTCAATAACGGTCTGACCGCTTTGAATGTAAAAAGATCAACAACATTTTTAAGAAACTATTTGGCATCGAGCCCAGCCTTCTGGGCCTCTCCTGCCCAACCGCCCTTCAGCTCTCTCCCTCTTTGTTCCTCAGGGTGTAAAGTTAATCTTGAGCATTTGTTGGGACTTGTGTATTGTCAAAAAGATCCCGCGCATGAAAAAGTAACCAACTGTTCCAGCATGAATTCATCTTCAGGCATTTTTTTTTTTAATTATTAACCTTGGTACAAAACAACAAACTGCACGGTGTAATTTATCTGGATGTGGTATCTGGAACTGCCTTACAGGTGGAAACATAAAAAGTAAGTGTAATGTCATGTGAAATGCCATCTCGCTAACAATCTCGTCCAGTTTTGAGAGATACCGTTGTGTTCATAGATTGAGAATGAAGCATCCTGAAGGGTGGATGTTTCCAGCGAGGCAGATGAGCTGTGGCCTGACATAGTGTACATCCTGAGTACTGTCACATTATCAAAATGAATTGGGCCGTGTTGGACTGTGTTATGACACGTGCACTGCAAGGCACGTGTCAGTGTGCACTGTTCGGATCATCGCCTTATCTTTCACTCTCTGTCTCTGTGTGCCTCCCTTTTTCTCGCATAGTCGCGTAGTGCGGTAAGACTGTGATGAGCAAACCTGTGTGATTTTGCTAATGCGAGCTCAAACTCAAATTCCCACCAGATTATGTAGACCTGCGTGTGGGGAAAAAAAGCATGTCTGTCTCGTCAATCAGTAACAGTCTCTACATCACATACTGTGTGTTTGTGGTGTAACACCTGTATGCATTATATTTTTTAAACAAGTTAGCAGTGTGGCTCTAGGGATGGAAATATATACAAAAAATACATGGATGTATTCAAATTTTTAACCATTGTCCTCAGACTTTTCCCCTAGCAGCAGCAGCACGTTCACATTTGTAGTTTCAAGTGAAATGTCTCAACAACTATTCAATGGATTGCCATGAAGTGTGAAATATGGCACACACCTTCATGTTCTCTTTAGGATAAATTGTAATCACTTTGGTTATCCTTTGACTTTTCATCTAGAACCATCATCAGGAGCTAATGAGCACATATTTAACATGCCAACCTTCTAAACTAAGACGGTAATCATGGTAAACTTTATTATGCTAAACATATGTTAGCATTGCTGTTGTGATCATGTTGCCATGCTAGTGTTAGCAGCTAGCTCAAAGCGCTGCTGTGATTACGTACAACCTCACAGAGCTGCTAGCGTGGCTGTAGACCTTTGCTGCTACCCTGCTTTATCTATGCACTCACTTTCCCACATGATTTCTTTTCAAATTTCAATTATTTTCCGTCAAATATTGTTCATTTCAGTTTGAGCAGGAAGTTAATGATGATTTTTGATCATATCCATGATCTCATATGGTCATGGCACGTTCCTCTGTTTACAGGAAATAGTCCCGTCCTACCTTGCAACATCACCCATCATGTCAACAGGGGAGCAGTTAATGGAGTCCCAGCTGGGCAGAGGCAGCTCTCGTCACCATGGTAGGCCCTGTTGAAAAAAGACACTTTGGAATTTTTGGGAAAACGTGTGTGTGTGCTTTTTGTTTTTGCCGTTTTCATGCCACCCTCTCTCACCACATAGACACCATCCCCTGCAGCTCTCTTCCTGTCCAAAGCCTGGGACTGCAGCAGAATGATGGCGGGATGACCAAGAAGAGGAGGAAGAAAAGGAGGAAGGCGCGGCCAGAGGCAGGCGGCGGAGGAGGAGGAGGAGGAGGGAGGAGAGTGGAGAGCGAGGAAGAGTTCTCAGAGGACGAGGACATGTTTACTATTGACTTGAGCTCGGACGAGGAGAGAGAGGGTGATGGCAGCAGGTGTGTGTGTGTACATGATAGATTGATTGCGTGTGTTTCAATTGGAACATTTTAGGTTTTTAGCAATGACAGAAAAAGCAAAAATACCTTAGTATTTCCAGTATTCCAGTGTTCCAGCCACAGAGAGAGAGAGAGCGAGAATTAAATGCCAGTCAGTCTGTTCCATTGCAGTCACAATGTAGTTTGTGAAGCAGGTGAACCACTGCCAATAACGTCTCTAATTGTGTTTAAGCGGAGAGACTGTGATTATGTGATTATGTTTTTCATGAATGAGTGAGTGCGTAAGTGGTTGTTCCAGCTGTCTAGAAAAGGGCTCGTGCATTTTGCACCACATGAATCAGAGGAACTGGAATACAAATCAAGCCCTGCAAACTGAGGACATTCTGTTAATGCTCTAATTGAATTTCTTAATGTTCTGTTTTTTAGTGTGGCTCTATGGAGGGCAGTTTCAGCCACTGTGGTCCAGGCTGAAATATCTTAACAGCTATTGGTTGGATTGCCATGAAATTTTGTACATTTATGCCACCTGTAGGATGAGTTGGAATGACTTTGGTAATCCCCTCACTCATCAGTTAACACCATCATCGGGTCCACAACTTACATTTATAACCAAATATCAGTACCTGAAGAGCTCAGGCAACAAAACAAATATGGATGTTCCTCATGTGAAATTACCAAAATTGTCCTTCCTTTGGCAGAAAACTGTGTGTTTATGTAGGAAATCATCACTCATAGTAAGAAGATTATTGACTCATGTCATTTCAGTCTCAATTCAGTAAAATCATCTAATCAACAAATCTAATTAAATGCTTAAGAACAATTTAGGCAGATGAGAATGAACGTGAGTCTGCATGTGTGTGTATGTTTCTCTGTTTCTGTGCCTCAGGGATTTGTCCTGTTCCCACAGCGTTCTCTGTCTCTCTGATAATGGCTCATATTGTTTAGGAAGTTAACCACATGGCACGGCTGGAAAATTCCTGAAACCCTTAAAGACAAGAAAGAATGCGCGCCTGCATCATGTCATGCTTTGTACTGTACTGTACAGGTTTTGAAATAATGTGTGTTTGTGTATATGACTGACATCTCCCTGCATATGTGTGTTTGTAATCAGACCTGTGTACAGTGATCAGGGGTCTACAGCCAACACGCACACACACCCCAGCACTGATTGGATCCGCTCACAGAGGTATTATTTGGACACAAAACACGCACACAGAGATGATAAACGTAACCTCGTCATATTTAACTGTGTAGTAAACTCTTCTTTGCTTCTATTCTGTTCATATCGTACTAAACATTTTTAATGCATTTTCCGTGCTCACGATGAGTTGATAATAGTAATGATTCACTGTCTCTCACTCTCCTTGTCTTCGTTTTCTGTTTTTGTATGTCTTTCTGTGTCTTTTTTATCTTCCTGTAGTAATGTGATTAAGGAGACTTTCTCCATCCCTCCACTCTGTGGTCTGTCCATCTCTTGTCCTCAGCAGAGCTCTCACTTCTCTTCCCCAGTTAGGTATCACCTTACATTTGACCCTTTTTGAATGCTAGAAATGAAATAATGCACTAATGATGGAAAACCACACAGTTTGCATGAAACAGATTGTTCAGATATTATTTATTAGGATTTCTGCTTTATTTTACTCTAGTATTTTGAGTACAAACTGCTCTAAATCAAGTGTCCGTCACTTTCCAGCAGCCCTGACGATTCAAGGTCATCAACGCCGAAGAGTGACTCAGAGCTAACCAATCAGAACAAAGACAACCCTGAGATGCTGTGGACCTGGGGGGAGCTGCCACAGGCTGCCCAGGTATCTAAACACACACACACACACACACACACACACAAACTGCACAAAATATCTCAGCTCTTGTTTTATATTTTATTCAGATTTCAAAACCTGATGTGTGCTGTAATCATTTCACTACAATTAAAGGAATAGTTCAACATTGTGGGAAATATGTGTATCCGCTTTCTTTTCGAGAGTTACATACCTCTCTCGTGCCTGTACGTTGAATATGAAGTTACTACAAGAAGCCTGTTAGCTTAGCTTACCATGAAGATTGGAAACAATTAGCCTGAGAAAATCCTCCAACTAAACTAAAGCTCATTGTTTAACATCATAAATGTTATTAGCAGTTTCCAGGCAACTAGCAGAGACTCCAGGAAGAAGCTCCTCCCTGACCAGGACATAGTATACATAGTTTACATAACCAACTGTAAAAACTATTTAAAAATTATTAAAATAAAGAAGAATTAATATGTTTATTTGTGAGAAGTGCTAGTAGACAGAGTCTGTCTAGAGACAGAGTCAGGCTAACTGTTTCCCCCTGGTTCCAGTATTTATGCTAAGCTAAGCTAACAGGCTGTTGTCCCAGCTGCATATTTACCATGCAGTCATGAGAGTGGTATGAATCTTTTCATCTAAAGAAAGTGAACAAGAGTATTTCCAAAACATAGTCTAGTCCAAATAAATATATATATATATATATATATATATATACTGTATATATTGTGTGAAAGGTTTGATCTCTGTCTCTCTCTTTCACAGCCGTCCTTCCTGACTTCCCACCAGAAGCTTGACCCTGCCACATCAGTCTCCATCCCAGTGTCTGCTAGCACTCACTTCAGAGCCATCAGTGACACTGGAGCCCCCTCCCTCACTCTCTATGCTCCCCAGTCAGAGGAGACCACTGCTCACGGTGGGGACAAGGACACTGAAGAAAGCAAAAATGGAGCCAGGGTTGGACTGATGACTAAGACTGAGGATGGTGCTGGAGGAGAGCAAGGTAGTTATAAGTATTCTCTACAAGTGTCTAGAATGACTTGATCTACTAAAATAACCAATAATTATATAAATTGTATTATTACTCATTTATCAAGATGAATGCCCATCATGCTTTGCTAGCATCTCTCTGTCAACACTTGCCCTCTTGTGACCTCCAGTGGTGATTGTTTGGAAATTCATGTTTTGCAAAAGGGACTTCTGAATGACTCAAATGTGATAAGTTCACTTTTCAGTGGATGAACCATACAGCAACAGGACAGCCTGATTCGAGTGGTAGCTTTAGTGTTTGTAGAACTGCTAAATCCTGGAGGGAAATTCTAAAATATACCTCATGTATCAGTAGATCCTGGTGACCCATGAGTTTTTTTTATGCACTAACTTATTCTCTACTGTGTTTTCTTTCCTTAGGGAGAGAGGTGGAAAGTGTTGGGCCCTCGTGTGAAGAGTTGGAGGTTCTGACAGCCTGCTCAGCGTCTCCCACGATGCTCCCTGATAATCTCGAGGAAGGCGGGAATAGAGGAAGTCCTATCAAAAGTTCTGAGTCATTATCCAAAAAGAAAGGTATTGGCGCTCTATCTCAAACAATACAAAGGATTTTCTTGAACTCAGTGTCCATATGCTTCAATATCATCTTTAATTTCTGCTACTGATGATGTGTGATGTTGTTTCTTATTAGAGAAGAGAAGCCAACACCTGGGTGCTGATGGCATATACCTGGATGACATTACACAGCTGGAGCCTGAAGTAGCTGCTCTCTACTTCCCTAAAAGGTTCAGTAAAAACATGTACCAAACATGTTTGTGCGTGCCTTCATATGAGTACAAAACATACTCCACCCCAAATACACATACCTACTGTAACTCACCCACTGTTGGCCACCATGGAGGTCCTCATTAAGACTTTTATTTGTGTCTTGTTGTTCAGAAGTAAGCAAATACCGTTTGACAAATTTTGTGATTTATGGCAACAGCTAACCATCACTGCCTTATTGTAAATACTTGCAGTACATATTTAATACACATTAAACAACTATAGTGGCCGTAGTTGGCTGATTAACCGACATTAACATTGCTGCTTTTCCAAATTAGCTGCTACTCTTGTGGTACTTAGGGCGCTTTAGGCTTGTGTTTATTTGAACATGACGTTATCAAACTGATCAACACCATCACAACAATATTTTTCAGAGATGTACGTCTGAGAGCGTGTGTGTCTTTCTCTCTCTCCTCAGTGACGGCAGTGGTAACCTAACGAGGGGGGACTCAGAGATGATGATGATGGGAGTGCGTAGCGCTAATCAGTCCCCACAGTCAGTGGGCAGCAGTGGGATGGACAGCGGCGTGGACAGTTTGTCCGACCAAATAGGGGACATGCCTCACGTTGCCATCTCTTTGTGTGGAGGACTCACTGACAACCGGGAGATCACAAGAGGTGGGATAAGGAATGTGCAAGGTGTCAACTAGAGGCTACAGTGCTGTCAAATGTAACTTTGTAAAACATCTGTCAATCTGTGTGTGTGTGTGTGTGTGTGTGTGTGTGTGTGTGTGTGTGTGTGTGTGTCATGCCACAGAACAGTTCCAGGAGAGGGCAATTTCCTACCAGCAGTTCTCTGAAAACCCTTCTATTATCGATGACCCTAATCTGGTGGTCAAGATAGGAAACAAGTATGTACTACTAAACTATATTCAATAGCAAAGTATGATACACATTCATTTAGATTGAGTGCAGAAACTGCGACAACATCTGCTGATTTTCTTTTTTAATAGTTTGAACACATTAAGGCACGTACATACATGTTTTGGGGTTAATGGGTATTAAACATTAGTAAAGGGTATATTTACATCTCTGGCAATAATTAAATAATCTAATATCCTTTAAAGTAAAGTATTGTATATCTTCACTAAACCACTATTATTGGGGTGGCACCATGATCCAATTACAAACGGAGCCTTCAAAGGAATAGTTGGAATAGTTATGGGATATACGCTTATTTGCTTTTTTGCAAAAAGTTAAATGAGAAGACTGATACCACTCTCATGTTTGTACGGTAAATATGAAGCTAGCCCCAGCTGCTGGTTAGCATAGCTTAGCATAACAACTGGAAACAGGGGGAAACAGCTAGCCTCCCTCTGTGCAAACAAAGGTAACAAAATCTGCCTGCCAGCACCTCTAAAGATCACTAATTAAGATGTTATATCTCATTTGTTTGGACTGTACAGTAGCTCTCTGTCATCCGTTGCAGGTACTACAACTGGAACACAGCAGCTCCTGTCATGTTGGCCATGCAGGTCTATCAGAAACCACTGCCGCAGGTAAGACCACCGCAGTGAAACACAAATATTTACTCTCTTTTGTTTCCATTGGACTATATGTATTATGTTATCAGCTTAAGGCATCGGTGAGTGGATGAAGTATTCAGAGTGTTCAGTACTATGTTAAGGCTTCACCATAGGCCAGCTATGTTATGTTGCACTTCTCTTAGCAGAGAAAATCGTGGGGTTGCAGCAGAAAGTGTTTTTTACTGTTCTGCAACCCCCTGCATCACTTTCTCCTGTGCACTCCCAGCATTTTGCAATTAATTCTCCTTAACCTGATGTTTCATTTTGGTTCAGTGTTGCCATTATTTTGCCAGTGTCCTCTCATTATTTCATGACAATTCAACCAAATGCTAACAGTTGATGTGTGTTCACATTTGTTCACGGCTCTCATAAATCCATATTATTACCTTAACCAAGGTGGACAAAGCTGACAACATCTGATATGCCAGTAATTTAAATTGGCTGTTTATGAACACACATGGGGAAGCTGCCAGTCTTATACCACAGTGAAATATGGCTTTAAATCTAACTGTTTTCCTAACACTTTAATAATATCTTTATCCCCCTTCTTATTTTTTCCTTTTCATTTGAATATTTTCTTTCTCCCACCATCCATCGGATGTTTGTGTGTACTAAGTGCTGGTGTTTGAGTTATGTGTTTTCTGCTTTTGGCCTCTTCTCATACTGCCTCCCTGGTCTGTTCGGTTCCAGCCCTTCCCAGCCTGTATGACATTTTCTTGCTTTGCTTGGGTTATGGTCAGGGCATGTCTTTGTTTGTCTGTTTGGTATTTTTGCCATCTTTTCCCACCATTGACAACAAGTCTATCTGCCTCTCTTTGTCATGCATGTCTCTTTCATTCTACTTGTGACGCCATTTTTTCCCATGCATGTTCCCACTGCTATCCAGTCGTCCCAATCTTCAGACGTCTCTTCCTTTCAGGTTTTACTTTTCATTCTTTGCTCAGTTTTTTTGTGTGCCATAGAGCTGCCTTTATTTTGGTGTTTGTTGTGTTTTACTTTGCATTTTGGATTGTTAATTGTTTGTGCTTTCAGTTCATTTATTCATGGGATTACATATGTTTTCTGCTTCACTTTGTTTTTAGTGTTTTCTGTCAGTTTTGAGTTGTATGTGCACGGTTGTCTCCAGGCCTCAGTGGAGACCATCATGAAGGAGAAGATGCAACAGAAAGGAGGACGCTGGTGGTTCTCATGGAGGAGCAGGAACAACAGCTCAAAATCAGTAAGTTCACAGATACGCACATTGTTGGTGAGAATTCTTAATATAATTTCTCCTTCCTTATATCTAATACACAGTAAATAGTGTCAGAGGGGTGAAAAGGATATGAGGCAAAGGCTGGGAGTCATATTTGTTCCTCAACATATATTGTTTCAGTCAATTGAGCCAGTTGTGACCTTTGACCTTTGTGCACTTCAGGAATCAGTGACAGAGGCAGGAGGAGACCAAGGAGAGACGTCACTCACTATACCCTCAGTGAACAGGTGACTTCAGGCAGACAGTTCCATTATTATTTTTAACTCTTTCAATCACCATATTTATCCCATTCTCCTCAGTTTTCATAGTTTCATCTTATCCCAAATTGGTTGTGTTTGATTTTCCAGGGTGAAGGATGAGTCATCCTCTAGTGATGAGGACCACAGATCGTCCAATCAGACATCAGGATACTGTCAGTCAAAGCTGCCAATGAGTTCTGGCAGCGTTTATTATAAGACGCTTCGGCTCAACTCAGAGCAACTGGTATGTATTCCTACAGTTGGCTTTATTGACCTTAATGGGGATAATTGTCAGGGACGGCAGGGTGTGGCGGAGGAAAAGAGGGACCCAGATGCGTACGGCGGGAATGAACAGGCTTTAATGCGGATAACAACAAAAAAGGCACCAAAAAAGGCACTTACAAAAGGCAAGGCAACCGGGGAGCCAAAGAAAGGAAAGCAACAAAACAGAGACCATCACACGTGCGACACAGCGTGGACATAGACAATCGATGGACCACAGGGGAACACAGGGGAACAGGTGAAAACACTCCAATAATCAGGGAAACACGAGGGTGGCTGAGACAGGACACAAACTCAAACACAGGAGAACTAAGGCAATAAACCACACAACCCAGAAAGCACGAGACAAGCAACAGAAAACACGAAACACAACCAGTCACACAGACACAGGGCGTGACAAATATTAACATGCAAACGAGTTTGTTTATGGCAGTTTTTGTAGTGACATAATACATGGTTCAAAATCTGGGCAATCTTGAAATGGTTACCAAGGAAGGAAATACAGTATGTGGCTTTATGGATTAACTTCTCTATCACTGCAAACACACTGGAATGGATGATAGTTAATGATGGGTGTTATTGACACATTTTGACAGTGACAGCCCCTCTCTGAAATTTGTGATGTTGCAGCAGATTTTTGCCTCCTTAGCATAAACTTCCTTGTTTCAATCTCACTGTGTGTGTGTGTGTGTGTGTGTGTGTGTGTGTGTTTATAGGCCAGCCTGCAGCTGAAGGAGGGTCCTAATGATGTAGTATTCAGCGTGACCACTCAGTATCAGGGCACCAGTCGCTGCCATGGCACAATCTATCTTTGGAGCTGGGATGACAAGATAGTCATCTCCGATATAGACGGAACCATCACCAGGTAAGGGAACACAAGATAGTCTGTTATTAGCCAATCGGCAAACCAGCCTACAAACAGAATATGGCAGGCTTGACACAGATTTAGTGTTGGGGGTTTGCCTCTATTTACCGTACTTGTGTGGGCCAGAATTGATTGTGTAATGTTGCCTATCTTGTGTCACATTGTAGGTCAGACACGCTGGGTCACATCCTCCCCACACTGGGTAAAGACTGGACCCACCAGGGCATCGCACGGCTCTACCACAAAGTCAGCCAGTGAGTTCTACCTGACAATCTGAGCACACACAGTGTACTGAGAGCACCTGTGAAGCTACGGGCATCTGGCTAGTGCACAGCCAAGTACAAGCTCTCTCTGCTTCTCTCTCTCTTTCTCAGGAATGGATATAAATTCATGTACTGCTCGGCGAGGGCCATTGGCATGGCTGATATGACGCGAGGCTACCTGCACTGGGTCAATGAGAGGGGAACCATGCTGCCAATGGGTCCGGTGCTGCTCAGCCCCAGCAGCCTTTTTTCCGCCTTGCACAGGTCAGACACACACCACATGTACAAAAAGGCTACATTGGAGTAATCAGAATGTAAGCTGAAAACTTGGATGTGCTTCCCAGTGCATTAATTGTGTTTGATGTCATGCCATGTTTTATAGAGAGGTGATCGAGAAGAAGCCAGAGAAGTTTAAGATAGAGTGTCTCACAGACATAAAGCACCTTTTCTACCCGAACACTGAACCTTTCTACGCCGCTTTTGGCAACAGAGCCACGGTGAGACTACTGCACATGAACAGACACGAGCATGTGCTTTCTCTGTGACAATGAAGCGGTTCACATTTCAGCTTTTAGTCACAACTGCATAGTGTTGGCACCTCTTGCATTTGGTGGTCATGCTGATTGTTTGTGTACGTGTGATTGCAGGATGTGTATTCCTATAAAGAGGTGGGTGTTCTTCTGAACAGGATTTTCACTGTCAATCCAAAGGGGGAGCTGATACAGGAGCACGCCAAAACCAATATCTCCTCGTAAGATATATTCTCTGTTTCACTTGATTTTCATCAGTGTAATCAGACTCTTGACATGTGCGTACACAGATGTTTGACTGTCTGAATTCTGGTTTGCACAGTTAAAGTCTGCATGTCTCCCTCTCAGATTTGGGCGTCTGTGCGAGGTGGTCGACCATGTTTTCCCGGTCCTGGTTAGAGATGAGGGAGCGGACTTCCCCTGCTCTGTCACCTTTGGCCAGTGCAACTACTGGAGCGACCAACCTCCTGACAGCACCAACCAGGGAGAAGAAGACACGCAGCCACTTGAGCCCAGCTGAGGAAACCCCATCAAATCCAGCAGTGAAGACGCTGCATTCCAACTTTTCTCCACAGTGCAGTCACAGTCATCGTGAAGCCGGCAGCCCAGACTAAGAGTGAAGATGCTGATTATTTTAGAATCAAAAACGGTGTGGGTCTTTTCCTGACTCTGTGGCTCCTTCAAGGCTCAAAAAGGACTAATGATTCAAAGTAGATTCATGTGTTTTCTATATCCCTTGTAAACAAATCACCATGCCATCATTCAACAGTGAAAACACAAGCAGACATACGGGTCCATTACAAACAAGACAACTGTGTCGGTGAAAAAGGCATTGGTTTTGCCTGAGGATACAGGGTCAAAGACGCACATATTACACCTTTGCAAGTGCTGACTCACAGCCACACATAACCACACACAGAAGTAAAACTTTCATTGGAAATGCACAACACTGCAGAACATAAGTAAAATATCCATCACAGCATTTTTAGTTCCCTAAGAGGTTCCTTGTCTGGTTGCCATTCTCTCTTTCATCCTCCTTCAACACCACTCTCCATTTACCCCGGTGGCGAGAAAAGCTCTAGATCTTTATCCCTACTCGTATCACCTGATAACCATTATTTTTCAGATTTCTATGCAAAAAAGTATATTACCCTTTCTTAAAATAATCAACTTCCCAGTTGACCTTAACATTGGCTGAAGTCCACAACAACATAAGATGTCACCATGTAAATTTACAGAAATTATTTAGCAGAAATTATGCTGTATCCTGCAGAGATTCCTTTCAAGCAGCTCTACAAGATTGCCTACACAACTGGCTTTCACAACTGACAATAGAATATATACTGATCAGCCATAACTTTATGACCACTGACAGGTGTCATGAAGAACATTGATTTTCTCAATACAGTGGCACCTGTCAGTGGGGGGAGGGGGTATATTAGGCAGCAAGTGAACATTTTGTTATCGAAGTTGATGCGTTGAAGCGGGAAAAATGGGCAAGTGGAGGGATGTGAGTGACTTTAACAAGGGTCAGATTGTGATGGCTAGACGACTGAGTCAGAGCATCGCCAACACTGCAGCTCTTGTGGGGTGTCCCTGGTCTGCAGAGGTCAGTACCTACAAAAGGTGGTCCAAGGAAGGGAAACCGCTGAACCGGCGACAGGGTCATGGTCAGCCAAGACTCATTGATGCGCGTGGGGTACTAGTGTTTAGTGACAATACTCAAGATAAATGCAGAACAATGCAATTAACTTCCGTCTGTGTTCTTTCTGTCTGTTTTTATATATTATCTGGTGATAAGCTAGAATGTAGTATATAAATCTCTCAGAGTGTGTTATTCTAATGACTAATGCTAATCAATGCAATTACTGTACATACAGGACTCTGGTCATATATTTTCACTGTTGTAACTTTGTTACTGCATAGATCAGTATCTATTTTTTGTCATATTTACTCACTTTTTTAATTTGTCATCCAATGTTTATGTTTTCATCCACTGATCAAATAACAGCTACTGTAGTGAAGCCTGTGTGTTTATTTTTTACCACATGTATACCTTTATAATGGGAGAAACCAGTGCAAATAACGAGTAACATTATTTTCTGTGACCATATGAAAGTCATTTGGTGCCTCTGGTTTATCATGGGCATCACGGTGGCTAGTTACATGAAGTGCAAACTACAGTATTTTTGTATTTTTATCAACCCACATAAAACCTCCTCTGTTCATGTTAAAGCAAAACTAGATAGTTGATAACAGCTTTGAAAGTCTGACAGCTTCAAGAAAGAAAGAGAAGGTGTTTCTACTGCCCTCCTGGTTTTAAATCACCAATGAATCAAAGTAATTCACCAGATTTTTGTTTGAATTTAACAAGGATATTTGTTCTGATATTAATGTGTCTTATATTGAAAACAAAAGTGAACAGAATGCTGTGAACAAGCCTGACAAGACTGATTCTGTACTGTGATTGACTTTGCCCAACGGAAAACGAGGAATTAACCTTTAATCTGATCTAAAACTATTGATGTTCACATGCCTTTTAGAGTTCAGTGTAATCTGTGTAAGGGGGAGAGACGCATGCTGTTGTGATGTTAAGATGCAGATTTACATGGATGTAGTGTTCACTGTCTTGTCGCCTGATCTTTGTATGGAAGTAAATTGCTTTAGTATTGGTATTAGTGTGTCAAACATGCGCAGACATGTTAAGTTGTAATTATTCAGGCAAAAAGCACATGCTGATCTGCGTGAGGTCAGTGTCAATTCATTTGATAATCGAAAGATCCTTCTGTCTTGTAATCTTGTAGTCTTGTAATTATTGTATAACAATCTCCTAACTATAGGATCTTTTTTTATGAAATATGGAAGTCAAAAGTAAGAGATCATTTTTCTTACATCATCTGTTGATGATAATCACCATATTCTTTCTGTGAAAGATCTATTAAAACTCTTGACCAGTTAGCCAGTCGGTCTCTGTGTTGACATGGATGTTGATCCTGTTTGCTGTCCTGTGTTAAGGTCATGTTTTGGGCACAAAGCAGCAGCCTACGGGGCAGTGTGCAGTGTGCAGCGCAAGCTATTTGTTAACAATGTAGGTTGAATAAATCTGTACAATGGACACATTTTTCAATAAACTCAAAGGTGATCGCCAATTTGTGTTACACTTCTTGTTAATTCTGGCAATCTGCTTGTTTCTTTGTTGTTGTCTTTCTTTCACCTCAGACACAAGGCCTTAGCTGAACACAAATAATATTGACTAGTATCCTCATAATGCTTTCTTCATTGTGTTTATGGTTTTATTTAACTCTTTGAGGTCCACATAAGGTTGTGATGTTGAGAATGATAACACAGAGATCACGTTTCTGCTGCAGCAAAATACAAGTTCATCCACCACAGAACCAACCAACCCCTTTGCCATTGGTAGACTGCCAGTTCTGGATCCATTTCTGTTCTGGCTTCCTTCCTTCCTTCCTTCCTTCCTTCCTAGTACAGCTTTAAGAAAGGAAGGAAACAGTTTTGGAAAGTAACTAAGTACATTCACTCAAATACTTAACTACAGTTTTGAGGTACATTTCAGAGGGAAATGTACTTCTTTCTCCATTATTGTTATTACACATGTTTAATATATAAGTAACTAGTTACTTTTCAAATTAAAATTTAACACACGAATCATGATCGGATTTCAAAATATGATGCATCATTACAGATTAATACACCTAAATATTAAAAAGCAGTTAAAATTTGCTCCACCCCGACCAACTTTAGACATTACCACTTACATGCATTGTGTGCATTTGAATGGAGGACTTTTACTTGTAATGGAGAATCTTCACACTGTGGTTACTTAAGTACTTATCCTCCTTGTGCCTTTCCAAGCTACTTTTCTTCCCTCACACTTCCCTTTTTATCTCAAATCTATTTCATCAATGGATTTGATTTGAACAACACAAAACCACACAGTGGTTGTGCCTGTGTCAGCTTTGGAAAAACAGGAAACCATGTCTCTCTTTCCTTTCTTTCAAACTATTTCATCACATTACCTCTACTTCTCTATTTCAGATTCCCCTCTTCTTAACCCCATGGTCACTACCTCTCACACACACACACACAGCTCCCCTCCCTTGTGTTTTGCTGTAGTGAAGGGAAGTTTGACTCTCTTTTAGGAGTTGACTATTTTGTACTGTTAAAGCAAGAGTTGCTCACATTGGTTGTTTCTGTCAATAAAAGAGGCGTGTTGCCAAATTAATTTATTTCGTGTCTCAACCTAATGACACAATCACATGCACACAAACTCCCACCAGGTAATGTCAAGCAATAATTAACAATAATTAACAATAATTAACAGTGCTTCATGTGATTCCTATTCTACATAATGTAACACTGGGTACTATTTATTGTTAACACGTTTCATTTTCCTTACAACTAATTTTAGGTTTGGCGTAAAAGTAAAGTAACAGCATCAGTCGCTTCGGAAAATGCCCCAGAATTACTCTATTGGCCGCAGGAAGTATGACTCTTCCTGATGATCTATTCACTTACATACTGATCTGCATTTCAGCAATGATTAGCTTGGCTAACATATGAGTTAGCCATTGACCTTTTTAACTGAAGTCAATTAAACAAAATGATTCAAATCAGCAAAATGATTCGTAATATCCACTTCTAGCCTCTGATAGGAGACTTTCTTATTAGAAAACACTACAATAACAAACAACAGATTTAGTCATTTTATTTGGATAACTTGTTGAATACATCACTAGTTCTTCAAATCACTCTGCCAGGCTAAACAATTACAAACGGTCTGTTTTTATATAGTTCCCTTTCCTCCAATTGTGTCGTCTCTCACAATAAACACCAGTAAAGGAAGTGAATCTACAAATAAAAAGAAAAGAAAATGCCTTCCTATCAAGCTAGGGCACTGGACAATTAGTAATCCCAATGGCTGCTCTCCATCATGAGTGAATCATGAACAAGCACATACAACAGAGTTGTGCTCGTGTTCAAAACGAGCCGGTCGTCCATATATCGCCCATCACGCGGCTCCAGAGACGTTAAGTCGGTCGAACTCGTTACAAAAGCTGCTGAACACCGAAACACTGAACTACAGCATCGACCACGGGACTGCAAACACAAGGTCTGGCTCTCTTTTCCTTTTCTAACATCTCTTTATTTTTTGGTGCATAACAGGCTTGTTTGGGATTACTACACACAGTGACTTTTTTTTTTTTATAAATCCGTTTTTTCTTCGAGACAAAGGTGTGGCGTGTTTTCACTGCATGAAGAAATGCCTGGGGTCAACATCAGGATTTGTCCGACGTGTTGGACATATTTAACACACACATACACACCTACACACACACGCACACAGGCAAGTTCCAAACCTTATACTTAAAACAGCCGGTCTACATCAGTATCTCCGTGTGTTCTCACATAAAGAGTATATATTGACAAGCTTAAACTCTATTCCTGTGCGTCTGCTGCTGCACACTGGACAGCTGGACGCGTTGTTCTTTTGAAGCTATTTTAATGACGAATAATTGGTTGGCGTTAAACGACAACATCTCCCATGAGCCTCAGCCACTGTACGTGGGCGGCAGGGCTCCATGGGAGCTGTAGTCGTTGCACGCGTTTTAAATGAATAACACGTGTGAGTTCTGTGGAGACGGTGACACTGCCGAGTGAAATGTTTACACAAGTGTGATGTCATAGTGCATACTTCCTGCTGTTGACCTTTGTGTGGAATTTCTGTTTAGGTGCAAAAAAACCAATAATCTCAAATTAAGCGGGCGAATTCAGATGAAGGAAAATATGAATTAAGCACATGAAAGCAGTTTAGCTTACTCTCTGAGTGGAGTTAGGATTGGGAGCTGGTTGATGCTGGTTCAAATAGTAAGCGAATAAATGCATCAAAATAAAAATGGTTAATTTGTGAAAATTGCTTTTCAGAAGCAAATGTTTTGGATTTCTTGCGCTTTCATTCATATTTTAGGCTTCACGTGTCAACGCCCACATAAAGAACGTGATAAAGCTGTGCAGAATGCACGTGCAAGACAACCCAAAGTAATCACTGCGCAGGAAAAAACATTGTCCAGTAGGAAGGACATCTGCATGGAAAAGCATTTTCTTGAAGTAAGGAGTGATTGTACAGTGTTTTTAACGTACCCAGTCACAGTCATAATGTCCCAGAAACAGGCAGACTACTAATGCTAGGTCAGCAAACTCAGTAAAAAAAAGAAATGTAAAACCGCAAACAACCAACTTGTGCCCAGACAGTTATAGGATTGTTCTTTATTATTACCAAAAAAGAGCCACAAAGCATCTCGTCATGTGGGACAAAATGTTGTAGAAATTAAAGGCAGCTATTGGATCAATGTATAATTGTTCTACTATTCAAATAATGTGACAAGAATCAAAACCAGAACCAGAACCTTTCAGAATCAAGACAACAGTCAGACTCAGTTCAATCAAACTTGACTTCCTTGAGTGTAACATTGATGCAGCATACTATATACACCCATAGTGATATTTTCAATCTGTTTTTGTCTGTGTGTCCATAAGATGTCTGCTGAGATCCACTCTGTGAGCGTGTCAGGTGGGAATAATGCAAGCGTTCAAGGCACCACAGTGGGGGTCAGCAAACATTTACATCGCTTCATTAAGGGGCATCCCAAGATTATTGGCGTGAGACACACACACACACACACCCTCAAATGACTATGTATCAAATATTTATTGATACTGAATATAACATATAATAATTGTTACAAAAAATGAAATAGAGGTAAAGAGGTCGTGCTTGATGTTGTTCTTGATGTTCTCTTAGATCATCGTTCTGATCTTGGGCTCGTCTTTCTTCCTCATGTCCATCGCGATCACGTCGCACCCTATTCATCACATATGGGCAGTCATCCCGCCCGGCATCGTGATGGGAGTACTGGTTGGTAGCACGACAACATAATGAATCATCAGTGGGTCATAGTGGCCCATGGATTCATAAGTTTATAATTCACAATTTATTTTACAGCCACATTACAAAACCAAAGATGTGGAAATAACCAAAATGTGTACAGGATCTGATTTAGGGCTGCTCCCATCAGTAGCTAAGCAGCAACAATAGGCTGTACTTCTGCTGCCCTGTTTACTAACTGCAATCTAATGCATCACTGTGGTGTCACAAAACATTTGAGGGGTGCATATTAAAACTGTTTTTTCTCCTCCTCCTCCTCTTGCAGTACATCATATGTGGGATTCTGTATATTCTGACAGAGCACAACCCGACCAAGAAAACTGTAAGCTCTTTTGTAATATTTTCAAGTAAAAGTTGCAGATTTTCCATGAACTATCTATATAGAGGATCAAGAGAGCCTTGCAGATAAAACATTTTATGAACATGCCCGTCAGACATGTTTTAAGACATATTAAGTACAATTAATGTTTGAAATAATAATTTATGTATGATATGGTTTTTCCACCAAAAGTTAAAATATGTAGTTAAAAGCTATTCAAATTATATCCAATAGGATTTATTTAGGTGTTAATCAATCCCTCTTTTTATCAACTGAATTAAAATAATAAAATTAATTGATTTATGGCCATTTGCAGGGCTCTCCATGTTGTCCACATTCTTTATGAACTATTGCCTCCATCTCCATCTCTCTGTGTTGGTGTCTCATTATAGGTAACCATATCGCTGGCTCTGAGTATTGTGACCATACTGGGGACGTTTTGGACTATCTTACACATCCTGCCCGACATAATACAAGGCCACTACTACAGACACTATTCAGGCTATAGTGAAGACAATGTCACAGAGACTGAGGAAGATGTATGGTCAGCATATTATGAGGTGATAATTCTTTTTTTATTACTATTTGTTGTTGTTTTTTTGTCGGTGGTGGCGTCCATTGTAATGTTAAAGATAACAAATCTAAAGCAAGTTTTAGAATTTAAAATGTCTGTTGAATTAAGGCTTCATCATATGATATTGAACAATCTCCAAACTATTTAAATATATATATATATATACACTACTTTATTCTCAAGTTTTGTTCCCTCCTGGCCGATCTGAATTATTTCAGTCTTGAAAAGGTCTTAAAAGGGATGGAATTTAACTTCAGAATTCCTGCATATACCCTGCCGGAGACCCAAAGTGTTCAAAAAGAATTAAGTAAATAAGATGGTAAGATTGGTAAAATAATTTACCAATGACAGTCTTGGGCAGAAGCAGTTCTATAACTGACTCTTCCCTGTTTGACTTGATTGACAGACAAAGACTTGATGACGTGATCAAAATTGCGGAAAATGGCATTGTGAAATAAAAGCTGTACACAACTTTCATGGAAATCAATTTTTTTTCTTCTTTTTTTTTATGTGTTTGTCATGTGTGTTTATCCAGGACATGGGACTGACTGTGGAAGCGATCTTCCTCTTCTACACTTTAGTTGGTTCAATTATTTTCATTGTAATGTCAAGTCTGGCGGGGGCTGCCCTGCGTTCCACCAAGAGCCAGGTAAAAAGACATGAAATCCACTTCCACTCACATTACAGACTGTGCTGAGAGCTGTGCATGTCCCATGCACCAAGAGAACATTTCATAATATTGGCTAAGCTTAAACAAAGTTGCAACATGACTAAGGACGAGTTAAGTTAAGGGTGCTCTTCTTTCTCTTCTCTTTTTAGGCCATAGTAGTGATGACTACTACCCCGACTGAAACGCCAGCTGAATAACGAGCACAAGATAAACTGAGCAGAGAGAAGAAATGTGACGCGTACAAAGACGGAAAAGTATTTGTCTTTGTGGATACAAGATACATGATTCCTAAATATTAACCACTTCTCACTAGCATGTTGTGGTCATTGAATACAATGCAATACAGATAATATGTATGTGTGATATGTATTGCCTTCTGTGTTTCTGGGATCTAATACTTCCACCATCCATGTGAGCAACATATTTCCCTCTTTGAACATTTGCCACCAGACTCAACGGGCTGATGGCATTGACCTTTTTCCCACCACGTAGGCAATTATCTGCTACTTACCCTGCAGTTTGCCTGGCTTTACATTATGTTTGCACTACTACGCCACAGGTCCAAACCTGTGTGGGCTTTTTTAATTTCTCACAAACAATCGGCTTAAACTGAGATAAGCCTGCTGGTGCGCTTTCCAGTTACAGTGAATAGGTTTATAAGTTGTAACTAATGACTATTATTGGTTTATAGATGATTTACTAATGCTTGATAGATCAGTTATCTGCCATTAACAAGAAAAACGTTTGGGTTGAGAGGCTGTTGTGAAGTAATGACATTTCTTAGGATAATATAACTTTTTTATTGATCCCGGGGGGGAAATTCACACATTACAGCAGCTCACCAGCATACAAACATAAAAAAAAGTAATACAAATATGTAATATAAAACAAGAAAAATCTACCCTTCTCTATGTGCAGATACAGAGTGGTGTAGTTGCACATTATCAACAATGGTAAGAAATATATATAATATACAAAACAGAAACTATATTCTTCTATATGTACAGTGGTATGATTGCACATCATTATAAAGTGACATGAATGAATGAATAAAGTGACGTAGTATTGATTGCACGTTATTATAAGGTGTCAAGAGTGGATCAGAATGTCCGAGGAAAGAAGATACGATACCTAGTATTATGCTATACCGCAGTGGTGATGTGACCAGTGGTTGTGTTGACAGACAACAGCTGTATTATAGTATGTTACTGTTAAACTGTCTGACTGCTGTCGGGTTACACTGTGGGTGTAAGGAACTGGTTAAGGCCCCCCACAGTGTCGTGGAGAGGATGAGAGGAGTTGTCCAAGACAGACAACAGCTTGGCCAGCATCTTCCTCTCACCCACCTTCTCCACTGAATCGAGTGGACAGTCCAGGACAGAGCTGGCCCTCCTAACCAAAAAGCTGCTGTAGCAGGCCGCCACAAGAGCGGCGTCAGAGTAGTAAGTAGCATTTTTTACCTCAAAGGTCAACTTCACTTTGACATCATAATGTGCTGTAAGAACCAGCAGAATAACTCAGGAACAAAATAGGAGATTGTGAGCTTACGTCACAGCTGGTCAGACACTGAATAGGTGGCACTTTTTACGCAAAGGTCATTGTGACCTCAAAATGGGCTTTAACTATAACTTCAGAAGGAAATGGGCGAATCCAGATTTCACACACAGGTTGACTAGACGACACAATGAGTAAACAATAACCAGCACAGTACGAGCTTTCCTCCGTCTCATCCATTCTGCCTCTCATTTCCTGCCTCATTGGAATCATTATGTATCATCAATGTAGTGACAACTTCCATTTAGCCAAAACAAAAATACACTTTATACATTTTATTCAATTCCTTCCAAGTATTCACTACATAATTTAAATGAGTGTGGACAGACATGGATGTAAACTGCAAATTGACTGGTTGGCCGTTCGGTGCAAATTCAATTGAATCAGAGTGGGAAGATCTGGACATAAAAATGTAATGTCAACTGTTTCAGCCATAAACATGTCACCTCTGGTAAACTGTTCTGTACGTTTTAACTATCTGAACTGTTGAACACAGAACGACATGATCCTTTCCCATCTTCCTGACATAAGAAGTTTGGCAAAGACGAGGCAGAACATGTACAGAACCTCATGGCTGCCCCACTTCTTCTTTTTTTTTCTTTCTACATGTCAGCTCATGTTTCAGCCCTCATGAAGTACAAACAGCAGGACACCCAACATACTGTTCTCACTTACAGGGAACAGCAGCTGAGACATATCACTAATACATGTATTTGTAAACACAGAGAACAGGCAGTGCGATCACAACTGCCACCACAAGATTTGCAAAAAGCATTTTGCATACATTTTGATTTAGATTTTTTTGCCATATGCCTGTTTTACAGGTATGTACAACAGGGTCAGGAGTAGGAACAGCTCTGGGTACAGCTCTGGGTACTAATTTGTTTCTGGTTTCAAACTCATAACATCAAAAAAAAAAAGTACAGAACAACAACACAAATCAAAAATACATGCAAACGCGTATGGCGTTCATTATGTTTCAGTGGGTTCAAATTGTGTTTGTATAAAGTGTAGCTATGTTTTTTTGTAATACCAAACATCATATTCAAATATATATTATTTTAAAGGGCTGTCATGAAAATGTGAAAGCTGGGAAAACAACAAAAATTGCCCATTGCTTCTTATTATATACACATTGTGCATCAGACAAAATGATATCTCCATGAAGGCATGCGCAATCACTGTTACAAAATGAATCCCTCTTTTGAATCTCTTCTAGATTAAACACCATATTAGCATCCCGTGATCGAAGGGAAACAATGACATGCATAAATACAGGAATGGAAATTCAGTTGAATAATGTTTTTATAATTTCATTAATTACACACTGTGAAAACAAAGTCTTTGACATCCTACACAGTCTAACCTGGGAATATGAGTCACATTAATGTGACAGGAAACTGTTTTGTAAAACATTTGTAACTGTTACCGCAGCCTACAGACTGTCTGCCAAAGAAAACCTCAGGATTAACTACAATGTAGTTCTTGCTGAATACACGCTGTGAATGGAATGGAGTCAAAATGTCAGGCCGATAAAAACTAGCTAGCAGCTATTGAGAAACAAGCAGTGAACACAACACTCATATAACTTCACCTGTTATGTTTAACTTGGTTGCCTTTTTATACATCCAGCAAATAAAGAGCAATTTAAACCTGCAATAACAATTTTCTTTGAGTTGATATGGCGAACTTGTGAACGGACAGTTGCTGACTTACACATCTCGCAAACACAGAGAATCATTCAGTCATTTGGAGTTGTGTTTCTGGCCCCTTGGCAATAGTGAGTCCAACATTCACTCTCCGTAGCTCTGTTTTTGGAGCTACTAAATACTCCACTATGTTCACCAGCTAGTCGCTAACTGTGTCCGTCTGCTGCCTGCTGGTGGTTTTTAGAGCTTTTTCTTTGAAAACAGCTGCCTGTTGCGACCAAAACCGACACTAGGAGAGCGGGGGGGGGGCCTGCAGATACAGGAGATTCTCTATAGGTTCATCATTATGGAAGAGCCCTTTCTCATTGTCATTTCATATTGTGAAAACATCAATTACAGCCGAGTTAAGCATTCATTTGTTTTACACTTACTCCAGAGGGAAATGGCTCTTTAGCTGCTTGAACTTTATCTTCAAAATGCCCCAGTCGTACAATACATTTGAATAACACTGTCCTTCAATGACAGGACAGTACATGTCATGTTTGTGGCCTCTCCTCACTGACTCAAACTGACGAGGCCGGGGCCTTTTGAAAGTTCGTCACAAGGACACAACGCTGGTGAACACGCATGTGCTCTGTGACACGGTACTGGCGTGAAAAAGTCATAGGGCAGCGGGGGCAAGGGAAGGGCCGTACACCAAGGT
This sequence comes from Gadopsis marmoratus, assembly GCA_036023855.1. Classification (NCBI taxonomy): domain Eukaryota; kingdom Metazoa; phylum Chordata; class Actinopteri; order Centrarchiformes; family Percichthyidae; genus Gadopsis; species Gadopsis marmoratus. The sequence continues at coordinate 28,170 of JAVQJF010022048.1, forward strand.
GGCTCCGCACATGTCTATTCAGAGAGCCTCGCTGGCTGAAGGAACGGTCGCACAGAGCGCACTGGAAGGGGTGGTGAAGAGGAGTTGACAGAGGAGCTGATATATTTGTTGGCATGCTGACCGAAAGGGTAGAAGGTATGCAGGCAGACAAGGTAGATGACACAGAAGCTTGTACAGAGCCTGGCACACTATTAGGTGAGCAGACTGTCACGGTAGTGGTCTGGTTCTCACCCTCCACGACCCCAGCTTTATGTATAACCTCAGCTCCTGGCCTGCTTTGCTCTTTATCAACAGATTTTCTTTCACTGACATTTGTTTCTCCAACCCAAGATTTGAAGTCAGCCTCATAAAAATTCTCAGCCCCACATTTTGTTCCAGCTCTAATTTTCCTCTTGTCAAGCCCTGCTACAGATGTTGCTTCATTCCATTGCCCAAACCCATTTGCAAATGTGTCCTTTTGGCTGAATGCAACCCATTTCGCTCCTTCGTCAGATCTCTGTTTGTAGGACAACTGCGCAGGTTTGGTGCTTATGTCCAGCAGTAGAACGTGGTCTGTAGTCCCTGTAGCAAAGTGCTGCCTCAGGGGACTCTGACCTGGACTGGCAAAGGTACCATCCTCCTCCTCAGCAGCAGGCTGGTCTATATGATCACGGTGGGAGTGTTTGTGATCAGCGTCTCTGTGTGATAAGTGTGCGTCCTCTTGGGGCAGGCAGTGATAATGAAGATGTCCACGGTATGACTGCCCCACAACACTGTTCATAGGGTCAGACGTGTTGCTATCTGCAGGCATTGTAAAAGTTAAGTGTGGCTCTGTGTTCTCAGTGCCTGAGGTCTCTGAGTCAGACTGACAAACATCAACGCTGCATCTTCTGTTTGTCATAGCTGTGTCTTTGTCCTCTGAGTCATGGTCATGCTGGCTAGAGGTGTGCGTTCGTCTGCTTGTCTCAGCTCTATACAAGCTTGGGTGCCAATCAGTCTCCGGTCCGTAGAGGTTACAGTGGCTGTCCTGTCTATCCATTTCAGCCAGACACCTGCTTGATTCACTGTTTTCCTCTTTCGCTTCTCCCTCGGGACACAAATCTTTACAGTGAGAGTCACTTCCTTTGTCTAGGTCCTGTACAGGAAGTGAAAATAAGACTCTCGGATCTTTTGAGTCAATGGACTGCTCCTCTGCTGCAGCTGCCATGCAGACACTGTGGCAGTCAGTGCAATCCAGTCGCTGATGTTTGGAGGAGAAATCATCAAAATTGACATCAGTTTTATACTTGACTCCTCCGGTGGAGTTGCTGTGATCCTTACTGTCTGGCACAGAATCCTCCCTAAGATGTTTTGCGTGATTCTTATTCCAAAATGAACGACAATGAGCATGGCGATCATTGTGATGTGCAGTGTGGTATAATCCATTGTCAGTATGTTCATCATGATCTGTATTGCTGCTGTAATCCTGTTTTAGGATGTCAGATTGACCTGCGTTGGATATGTAACATAAATCCTGTATTGCACGTTGATTTGAACTATCCATGTCCCAATTCTGCGTTCCAATGTGGTCTTTAATGTTTCTGTAATCCTGATTCTGTGCCCCATAGTGATTTTTGTGTTTAATGGTAATACCTTCAACAATGCTGTCATTTGTTGATTGTGAGTAAGGGGCAGTGCTGGAGCTGACTGAGGCCTGGGATACTGGGTGGTAAGGAGGCATTGTAGACACTTCTGATAGCTGGAGCATAGCTGCTCTACTGCTGTGACGGATGACAGGCACTGCCCCACAACACGGCTGTGGTGATAAGGAAGAGGATGAGGAGGACGACTGCGAGGGAGAAACACTGCCATTGCTTTCAGGTGTACTACAACAGGTACTTACATTGCTTGAAGTGCTTGCATATTTTCTGCTACAGTGGTTTGCACCATTTGTACTGCTACTTCTACATGTATCTATTTCTACATCTTTAATACAGGAATCTATACTGGAAGAATTCATCCGAGTTTCATCGCGTGTGTCCACGTTGTCTGAGTACTGATGATCCTCTGTCTCCAGTGAATTTACTCTGTAAGTGTGTGATACTGGCAGACACCTATGAAAGGTGTTCGCAGTTTTACTATAAGTATTGTTTATGTCTTCATATGGCTGAGTTTCAGCCCCAGTAGAAGCACTTGTGCCATCTGCAGCATTCACCTCAGTCTGCTGCCAAGCACTCAGAGTGTCCTGCAGTTCATCCATCTGCAGGTAGCAGGCGACAGTGAGCAGATTGTAATACTGTTGCTGGCTACGACTGTATGGCAAAGCCCCTGTATAAATGTAGTCCAAAAGAAGTTCCAGTACAGAGTCAGACAGACATGGAGCCTGCAGTTCCACCAGGGCACCAGCAGAGGACACGATAGATGCCAACACTGGACTAGAAGCTGCCAGGACACACCTGGGGGAGCAAAGAGCAACTAGATATGTGATGCTGCATACAATCATGAACATCATGCAAGACATTCAACTATCAATATAAACAAGAATTTCGAATATTTTGCCAATATATATTTGTTGGTGTTGGTGTGTTTGCGACCCGTTTATGTTGCTCACCTGTGTGCAGGGTAGAGTTGACCTGGACTCTGTCTGACCACACAGTCACAGAACTGAGCTCGTTCTCTTTGGAGGTTCAGATTTGCCAGCAGTGATGATGCATGGCTACTAGCTTCCTGGACACAGGGTGTCACCTGGAGGGTACAGAGATCAGTCAGTAACAGTTAAAGATAAAGATAAAAGATAAAGATAAACTTTATTAATCCCACAGGGGGAAAATACACTGTTACAGCAGCTCAAAAATAAGAAGAAATTAAATAAAAAGCAATTAGAAATTTTAAACATTATATACACACAATACAACAAATATAAATGACATAAAAACAGACATAAAAACAAGACAAGTTAACAAGTTACAAGTTACTACTTAGATAAAAATGGCACTGAAAAAAATAACTACAGTCTAATAATTTGTCTTTTCTGTGTTAACTTATCTTGACTTGATTTTTTTTGCAGTCTCTGTCTTAACATGCACCATGGGTTGTCACTGAAACCTTAAACAGGTGTTCGCAAGGCAACGTATGCTACTACTGATTCAAACCATATGTCCTACACCTTCTTTCAATTGCATCTAGGAGTACAAGTTAAATCATGTAGACATTCATTTACAAGATTTACCAGTTTTCTCTAATTACTTTGTTGTTTAAGCAAACTGCTACTTGATTATTTTAACTTATCAGTGAAATTAAAGTCATAATACTGTCATTAGTACAGACTGCTTTAACATCAAGTAGAAACAAATATTCTCTTACCTCCATGTTATACTGGGAGAGGAATAAGAAGCCCTACTGGAAGTGTGAAGCTTCCAGCGTGCAGTGTCCTGCCAGGTCTTGCTTGCAGTTGTATGGAGAGAAGAACGTCTTTGGAGGCTATATAGTCATAGTCTACTATCTACGCACAGTCTCATTCGGAAAGCAATCACACGCTTTTCATATTGGGAGCGTGGTGTGACGCGGAAGGTCAGGTGCTTATAAGGAGCACTGGCATATAACGTCAGAATTTCCATGGCCTGTTACGGAGGGGGACTGAGACCATCCCACAGAGAACCAACAGGAGACCACAGAACTGTAGCAAATAGAACCAATAATTCTATTCACATAACAAGAAGATGGTATGAGGGAAGTCTTTTTTTACACAAATATGCAGTAAATACGAAGTTGTCACAGTGAAAGAAAAGAGTACTGGATGTTGCTGGACATTCATAGGTATAATAGAATAACTTAATTCTCTTAGGAGGCTTCCTTTTTTTGTCTTCCTCCTGCAGGGGGGGGTTAGAGGTCACGGTCAGTTTGAAAATATTCTGTAGTATGGAGTGAGCATGAACTGTGGCGTTTTAGTATGAACGCCTGAAGCCACAGTTGACAGAGCAGTACATGTGTTACATTAAGTGTTACACGCAGGCCACTGCAGATGCACTGAAGAAGAAATGTGTGATGTGTCTAAACATTTCTATCTGCTTTACTTCTACAAAGGGAAGCGTGTCCAGTGTCAGGACCATGAGAGCCCCCCCCCCGGCTGACGCTTTGTTGACAACTCCATACTAAGCCACTTCTCCACCCTTCCACACCATGTGCTTGTCACGCCTCTTAATCTCTGCAGCGCTCTAATGTTACAGCCACACTGCTAGGTTTCCACAGTAGCACATTTTCCCTGGAAACTGTGCAATGGAAATACTACTGCAACACACACCATTACACAGTGAACCATTTAAGTAAACCATGAGGCTTGTGGCACAAACTACAAGACAATAAAAAAAAATAATTTTGGAGCTAAATTAAAATATGTTAATCAAAACTATGTATATCAAAATCTATAGCAAATTAGTCATTTTGTAGATGTGTAGATCCATTTAAGAAAGACACTGAGAGAACAGATTAAAAGAGAAATGTGTTTACTGTAAAGTGAATTGATTTAATAGACTCAACCAAATTCAGTTGTAATGTTTTATACAGAAATAGAACAGAAGATGTTTAAGGTTGCACTAATTTTAACTTTAATTTAATTGCATACTGTGTAGTTTAATCTATGCCAATGCATCATATTCTATAAGATCATCATATGTTTGTAGCATTGTTGTCCTGTGAAAACCACATAGCTCTAGAAAGTCCACTTTCCATGAGATCAGAAAAACAGCCCTGTTTTCAGCTTTGTGATGATGCACTTTTCCAGCTAATCCAAATGGAGTTCAAAGCATTCCATAAAATGGAATTACAAAAGTGCATCGAATTTATACTTAAGTACAGTACTTGCATAAATGTACTTAGTTACATGACAAAATAGTTTTCATGTATACCTTGGTGTACTCCAAGATCAAGAGTTCCAATGCTAAAAATGTACACACGGCCAAATGCAATGCTCTAATATCCGAACACACAAGTACATACCAACCCCGCGCATGCGACACATACAGTAAGTACAAAGCTCCAGCTGTTTATGTCTTGTCCCAGTTCCATTTTTACACATGTAACATCATCTTCATTTTGCTCTCTCTCTCTTTTACTCACACATCCAGAATATTGCAGTCATGATATTTAGTGGCTGCTATTCTTAGCTTTTTGGCATGACACTCTACACACTCATCCCCACATTAACATCCCTGCAAAAAATAAAAAGCACACACAGTAGCAGCAGAACAGAATGTCAACTTAAGGACTCTGCTGCCAACAGAAGTACCAGGGAGCAGAGTGATTTAATTTAGCCTGGAGAGCATTCAAGTGACAGAACGTCTTGTTGGCCAAGGGATTATGGTGCATACCATATATTGAAAGTGTCCCTGGTGCATCTCCAGCTGGGGACCTTTTATCCATATCATACACCTTCTTCTCCACTAACAATTTCTGTCTGTCTTCATTATCTATTAATAAAGGCTAAAATGCAACAAAAAAACAGCAGCAATTATTTGATCGGATACCCAACTAATATACATATTATGTTTTTACTGTCATTTCCTTTTAATAGCATTCAGAACGTTGTAGAACAGACTCCAAGCACATGACAGTGAGAGTGCAGCAGCAGAATGCTTCAGAACAGTTACTAATGTGGCATGGCAACATCCTACACGGTATGGTCCAAATACCTCAGATATGGTAAAAAATTACACCTACTGAGATGTTTCCACTTATATACTTCATTATTCAAAGTGGACCACGTGCACGAGATTCTTCCTTTCATAATAAATCTCTAAAAGTATGTGGACATCTAAAACATTGAAACCCATATGTGATCTTTTGACTTTCTCCTTCCAAAAGCATAAAACAGGAACCTGGCTGCTGGGATGTGCACCCATTCAGCTGTAAGTTCATTGGTGACGTCAGCTGCTGAAGTTGGGCACTGAGATCTTTGGCATAACCCATTTTACTGGAAGTGTGTGTCAATGGGAGATTGCATGACTGTATGCTTAATTTCACTCACTTTTTAGCAAGGCAGCTGAAATTATTACATTTTTAGAGATGTAGTGCAAATAGGAGGGGAAAGGTCTACCATAACTTTGGTTTCCTGCCCAAAATACACTAAAAGAAAATGTAATTCTTCATTTTGTAAAGCTGATCTGCAACAGAACCTCTCAGATCGAGTCAGAAAACAAATCTCTAGACCAATCACATGCATTATTCTCATCATCAAGGAGGTAATTGGATCCATCCAGACTCCTCTCATCAACAGTCTCACTGTCACCACTTCCTGTTTGTACCAGACCTCTCTGTGATGTTGTGAGAGTTTGATCCAACAGAGTCTTTTTACAATTAACTCCATCTCCCTGCTTTCCTTCCAAAGTATAACCCAGATTACTGCTGCTGCTATCAGTCTGCCTTCCTCTTCTGAGCTTCACACTCGGTTGAGTTTTAGCAGCAGGAGTAGGAGGAACAATGATGACTCCATCGTCCTCAGAATCCCACACAGTCATATCGCAGTCGCTTGAGTCACATTTGTGGTCGATCCTTCCTGTTGACCTCGTGTTTAGAGCTCCTCTCTGGATCCTCAGGTGCTGCGGAGCCAGCAGATGTTTCTTATGCTTGTCTGGTTTGTAGAACCTCCTTTTTGGTGTAAATCTGTGGCTGTGTCTGTTTGATGTCGTACCCCACACCAAGTTTTCTTTTATAGACTCTCTGCCACACTGGGACAGCTGGTTAGCCCTGACAAAGTTTAATTTGCAAAGAGAAGAGCTGATTTTGGCTGGCTTTTTACCGTCCAATTCAGTTAGATTTCTATTAAAAGCACAAGGATCTTGACTGTCAGGTTGTGAACTGAATTCACCTAATGTCAACGTTCTGTATGAGGAGGCATGTGACCCTGATGCAACAGCTTTTGCAGTGGGGGTGGACTGAGAAGAAGGGATGAAGTCAAGATCTTGTGTGCCTGGTGGAATTAAACTGTCTCTGTTAATTAATTTATTACTTTTCAGTTTGTGTGTGTCTGGTGTTGAATGTGGGACGTTAGACTTTTCACTCCTCTTGTGCCGTTTGTCTGGCTTAGAAAGCAGTGGGCAAGCTTCTGTGGTTGCCCCCCCAGTTTCTGGATGCATGTTGAGTGTGTGTGTGTTCATGTTGATCATGAGCGAGCTACTGAATAGGTCAGCTGAACAATTGTAGGTATCCCCATCAAGCTGCTCTTCTTCATTTTCAAAAGACAGAGAACTAGCATCCTCCTGATTACACTCATGGGAACATATGTTTCCGGCTCGCTCAGATAAATCACGTCTCTCACCTTCATTCGCTGCAGGTGTATTGGTGATATCCAGCGAGTGGCTGTTCGCTATGTGGACGCTACTTTGACAAACACAAGTTGATTCAATTGATAGGTTCTTGCCTTGTGATGCGATTTCCAGGTTGTTCCTTGCCGTTTCTTTCTGATTTTGCACATTTAGATGTGGCGCTGTTTCACCAACAATGTCAAAATCTTTGTTTTCCTCACACAAAAACTCTGTCAGACTCTCAGAGAAAGGCAAATCCTCCCAAGCCACGGAGCTTGACGCAAAGGTTTTGGTGAATTGCCTTGTTGAAAATCCTTTTACCTCAGAGCAGCCGTGACCAGGTGGGGAAGGACGGAACCAAGCGTTCAGGGTGGGGGTGTTTCCAACAGCTTTCACAATAGTTGAATATGGGTGTTTGGCAAATGACGGACTATTGTAAGAACTAAACTCTAAAGACAGAAGAGGTGACTGCTCATCTGTGCCTTTATGGTTCTCCAGGCAGCCTCCTTGTGCATTATGTGGTGTTCTGTTGTTCTCATCTCCACTGTCCTGAGTGCTGCAGCCCTCCTCCTGCTCTGCTGATGAAGTAACTAGTCCTAGTGATTGTTGCCATGGAGGGGTGGGACCAAGGGTGCAGTCTTGGTACTGTGATCTAGGATGGAAATAAAAGCAAAACTGAACAATTCATCCAGTGACACCACCTGACACAGGACATTTACACTGAAAAGCTCTGCTTCTGCATTTGGGTAGGATGAAGAGAAGACTTAAAGAGAGTTTCAAAACATCATTACAGGCAGGTTGGACTGTCTCCTGTTTTAACACCTTCAAGTTTGTTCTTTCACCATTTGAGTGTGAGGAAAAACCTTTCGAGGCACAGTTGCAAGACGCAGTTACTCGTCACCGGTGAGCTTATATTTTGTGTTGTTTCCAGCGACGACAGTGTCTCAGCACGAAAGTGTAACAACCATGCAAGATGCATTCACAAAACTTTATTAGTGTGTAGTTGAGATCAAAATGAAGGCCGAGTTTAAGATGGGTGTGGTCCCAGCAAGGGCGCAGGTTGTTTCATCAAAAGCAAACCCCCCCCGGAATCTAGAATATCAGTACTGCCAGACATAACCAGAGCTCCTTTGCCCCATACACACTGATTTGGCATTGAGGCTGGTGTGGTCTCATCGCAAGATGGTCACTAGTTTTTACTTTAATTTCAGATCGAGTCTAATTCCGATTAATTTCCTATGTGTCCCCTACAATCTGTCCTTGATATAAAATACTGGGAATTGTCAGTTAGAAAGCAATAGTTATCATGTCATTACCTTTGCAGTGATTGGGAAAGAAGACTTGAGGCAGAAAGTGTGACATCATTGAAGCTGCTGGCTGGAGAATGATGTGGAATCAGCAGCAGGGACGTTGCTGGGGGTCTGGAAGTTTTGCTGAGATCAGTGGAGCCCAGTTCATATTCTGTAGCTTTCTGAAGAAGGGTCCGATAATAACTGACTACTGTGCAGCCTTCCGTGCCTCTAGCTTTGGAGAGAATCATCTGAGTGGCAATAAACTGGACTGTGTCTTTACTGCTGGAGCCATTCCCAACAGGCCCTCCTAACCAAGGCACACTTCCGGTTCCGGTTACCTGAAGGACACACAAGAAGTTGAAAGCAAGCATCCCAAACAGACATGTCTGAGGCCAATACCGAGTTGACATTTGCGACAATAAAAATTAAAGTAAAAATTGCCAACAATATATACAGTAGTTAAAGATTTTTAACATTAACACACAAAAAAAAAAATCCAAATATAGATCCACTACCAGCATGGGTCTAGGGATGGCAATCTCAGAGACCCAAAATGACTTAAAAGACATTTACAAATGCTAGACCATCTGGCATATGGCCCAATACGTTTTAACCTATTAGTGAGAGCAAAGATCATACAAAAAGGCAAAAAAACATTAGTGCTCTTTGTCAAGATTTCCTGATGTTTGTTAACGTGTTATACAAATCTCTAGGAAATAAAACTAAACCATATTTGGAAACTAAAGAAAATCCACTAACCAATTTCAGCGTGGTATCAGGCTGATATTAAAGAAAAATTAGTATTGGTAACTGCATAACACAGTAAGATGTCAAATACCCAATAGTAAGTGTACCTTTATACCAAAGATGAAATGTCTGCCTATGAAACAGTCCTCGACCGCCTGCCCCAACAATGTGGATCTGGCTGATGCTCCAACGGGTCCCTCTATGTTCTCCACCAACCTACAAAACGACAAACACCAGACTGTTTCTCCACATAAAACGACTGTAGCAACTTGACAAGAACAATATCGCTCACATTTGGTAGTTGCTTGACAACACAACTGTCCGCGCTCACCTCTGTAAACCGCCTGCATGGATGCCAAAGAACGGGTTCAAGCAGGCTCCAAACACCGTCACTCCAAATGTGCACGCGTCCCGGGCCACCGTCAGTGAGAGGCGATACCTGTGATCAGCCTGGTCCCTCAGACAGCTGGAACCACACCTGGAGCATCTGCAGCTGTGGGCGGCGCACGGAGAAGACAGATGACCGTGTGGGAGTGGGGCTTATGTTTTGCTTTTTCCGGGTAACATACATGTTTTTTTTCGGCTGTAAGCCAATTCACTCAGCCTAGATATGATAAATAACATGGATTCCTTTTTAATTCAGAGCAACTTAATTAAAGAGGTAAGTTACATACACCCCCCGAAACAAACCAACTCTTTCCGCCTCGGTTGTTTGCGTCCTTACCTTGCCGCATCCTGTTGTCCCACATGGATCCTCGAGAAGCAGCCTTTACAGCACGGATAAAACACACAGGCGTCTTGCAGCGACAACACAACACACTCCACCAGGGCCCGTCCAACAGGCATTTATGTGCGACGGTATCACGGACACCCGGCCGCAGCTAGCAGGCTAACCGGAACCTTCTCACACAGCGCACGGGCGTTACGGCAACTTAGTTGTAACGGCAACAACTTTGATACCAACAATTATTATGTATAGAACCAAATGTGATACAAAGCTAGAACCCCCCCCAAAAGAAAAATTGGTCGAGTTCTAACTCGTTAGCTGTCTGAAGTCACTACTTCGCAACCTTGTACACAACTACTTATTCTTCCTCTTGTTTTGATTTACCGGCGGTGGGAGAGCCAGTGTGTGGGTGCATTACCGCCACCTGCTGGACTGGGAGTTACAGATTCGGTATCTTCAGAGCTGAACAGCGGACGAAGCGATGACTCACCGCACGTCGGCAGAGCAGCGCTTGTGCAACTTTTGCGAAACGCTTCTCTTCTGCATTTGAAACGGATTCCAGCGAACACGGAGGCGTCTTTCACAAGCGAGTTCGCTAATAATGACCGCAAACACATTTCGCGCCGTGCTTCAAGGCCATTTTAAACATGTGGGACAGCAGATGATACCACAAACCACAAAGATACTGTTACAAGTGTTAACTGCGACACCCAGTCCGGGATCCAGCCTGTTGTGGCGTAAAGCTGCAGAGGGGGGCCGGCGCGCCACCCTGTGTGTGTTGACAGTATTTGAGTGAAATCTGCTGAAGTGCCTACGTTGTCTTCTCTCTCTGTGTGAGGAAGTGGGAGCGGGACGCACCTCCTCCCTCTCCCCCTCCTCCTCCCCCTCCTCCTCCTCCTCCTCCTCCCTCCCCCCGAACTGGAGCCGCAAACATTTCCAGTAACAGATTTCCGCGTCAGGAAGCCCGAGACTTGGCTCGCTGCTGAGTCGGGATCGTAGGTTTCGACGGGAATTAGACGGAACAAATCGCTTCAGCATGGAGATAAAGAGGTAATCTAGACTCCTGGTCGTAATCTGCGTGGTCCAGGTTGTCACGGTAACGCAAATGAAAAACTCTAAAATGCTGTTTTGTCTGCTCTCAGGCGAGTTGGCGATGGGATGTCACTGGCCCTCCTTGTTTTAGGAAACATCGCGACCGCGGTAGCTCTGTCTGGTGCGTAAAAACTGCGCACACTTGGAATAGTCCGTCTGTCTGTGAAGTAGAAGACTTAATGACTCGCGTCTGTCCATGTCTGTTTCGTGCAGGAGATGATCATGAAACGGGGATAAATCTTGACTGTACCAACGACTTTGAACACTTCATGTTTTGCCAATTTGAAGCGGAAAACTGCGCCGAATACGGTCTGAGTCTCAGGAGACGCGAACATGAGTGAGTTGTTTTTATGTGGTTGGTGTTTGATTACAGAAGCAGTGAATTAATTTTAGCATTTAGAATAATGATTGATTTGACTAAATTTCACTGTTTTTTTTGTTTTTTTTTTTTAAATATATGTCCTATTAAACCAACTGAATCAGCGTGTGATGAACATCTGTTACCTTGTGTTCCAAAGGGAGTCCTGCATCTTTAAGCAGTGTGACACTGGAAGGTGTTGTTGCTCTGTCTATATGATGCTTGTTTATGGGGAGTCTCACACAGCGACCGTTTGGAAAGGAGGTGAAAGCGTGGAGTCCAAAATCATCAGCATCACAGAAAGTGGTAGGTTGACTGCTCTCGAATGAAAGTCCAGAAATCTGCGGCTGCCAAAGATGGACTGATCCAGACCCAGCGGCGGGTGGATGGAGGTTAAAAGAAACTTTCTGATTCCTTTTCTTATCGCTCTTCTTCCACAGTAAAGCCCAAAACCCCGACAATCATCTCGGTGAATGAATCCAATGGGAATTTCAAAGTCGCATGGACGACAAACATGCAGGGCTATTTCAGTGATGCCTTGAATGCAACTGTGACTTACCATAAAAAAGGAGACACGGAGCAGGTAGGAGCAATATCATTGCACTGTATTACGCTGGGATCATTTGATCGTGTCGGATTAAGTTAAGGAAACTACGATGGCAGAACCCACCTTTTCATCACTTGTGTTTCTCCATTCCAGTTTTCCGAATATTTGCAACCAACTAAACTGAATGAACTGAATTACTATGAAATACTTGGTCGACACTTGGAGCCAAGAACGACATATGTGGTCAGCGTGAAAAGCTACACCGATTGGAGTGGCCGCTTCAGTGACAGTAGTGAAGAGAGGGAATTCAGAACCCGTAAGTGTCGTCTGTATGTTTCTCAGACATGAAAAGATGCTTTAAATATATTTAGAATCCACATTCAGCTGTATCGCAGCATTGGTGTTGATTTTGAATCTCAGCTAGATATTCATAGAACAAGATTAATCCTGTACGGTGTGGTGTTATAGAGGCCTTTTTCAGAGACGTATGGGAGCTTATTAGTATAAGAAGGAGTCACAAAACAAAGATACAAATATTAAAGGTGAACCAGACGGTTGGGCATATGAGGAGTGTGTGGGATACGGGGTGTGTCTGACCCATTATTTGAAGTCTAGGACCCCTGAAAACCTCAAATTCAAAGAGGTAAAGACTTAGTAACTTTTTTCTGTTTATATACTGTAAGCATTCAAAAAATATATATATATCTGCTCCAAAATATCAAAACATGTACATGTACATGATGCTAGTCTCTGTATTTAAATGCAGTTCAGGATATTAAAGAACAGAGTGTAATTTATAGCATATCTACCACGGCAGCTTTTACTCCAGCAAGAGGAAGTGCTGCCAAACTGCTGCTCGACGTCAGTTTTGCTGAAATAAAAATTTATTTAAAAATGCCAGAGCGCATTGTTGTTACATTTGGCTACGGATAAATGTAAACAAACGTTTTTGACACTTTTTAAGGACACTTGTTTGCTCTCCCCCGTCTTGGATCTGACCCAGGATCTGCCTCCTATTTCTGCTAGATAAAAATCCTCTTATGTATCAGGGATGTGCTCTTGCATGTACTTGATTGGCGTTGTGCTGCCAGGGCACATTGCACTGTAGCACAAACTGATCCAGGGTCAACCTGTTCACCGGAGTCCTCCACTTCAGGACCTATTCTGCTCCAACTCCGTGCTCTCATTGAAATGAATGAGGATGCGTTTCCCCTACATTGTTAAGACAAAGGGTGAAATAAACATTTCAATCGAGAATCATGTGAGTTTCATAGTATTTTAAACTGCTGTGCAGTGTTTTGGTGTCTGATAAACCTTCAAACTAATGGAGCTATTGGTCAAAGTGGACTCTCTGTCTTGCTCCAATATTATGGGCACACCCATTGATCTCCCTCCCACCCCTCATTATCTAAAGCCAATGAGCCTGTTAAGATGGTCTTCTCTACATTTCCATTGTTTGCTTGACTTATTACTTATCACAAGACACTGTAAAATCCAACTCCCAACACCTGAAATGTGCCATATTTATGCTTCTGGAGAACACAGGGTGGAGAAACCTGATCCATATTTGCATCTGATTTGTCTGAACTGGAGTGTGTGAACATTTCTGTGAATCCTGTTACACAAGCCTGCTGCAGATCTAAAGTCATACACCGTGCACTTCTCTTCAGCTTATCTCTCTGCCATATGTCATCTGTTCAAAAACTGAGTAATATTAAAAATTACCTCATACATGTTACTTCACAGCTGTGTCCCATAAGGCCCTGCTCTTGGCTATCATTATCAGCCTCAGTATTGCTGCAGTCCTCATCAGCGGTGCTATAAATGGCTGTTATCTAAAGTAAGTCATGCTGTCTTTATTTTCTATTTTTTTTTACTGTTAGTGAATTATAAGCAAGGCTTTCCCCTTGAATACTGTAACTCCTGTGTTGTATTTGTGTGTCATGTGGGTAATTCTGTTGACTTCTTTGTGCATTCGATTTTAGGTTAAAAACAAAGTGGTGGGACGCAGCTGCCAAATTTCCAAATCCAAAACTTGTTGTGAATCCAATCAAGCAACAGGTGAGACACCCAGTCATGTAAACGTGACGTTGGCCAAAATTTAAAAAGATTTGAAGCTACAATGGAGGCATCTGTTTATTTTACTTGATTACACCTCATAAGCCTTGTTTGTCACACAGTCATATGATGTATTGTTGGCACTGAAAGGATCTACATTCTGTTTTCATTGTATTCAGTTCAACAAATTCAGACTGTCTTCACAGGCATGCCGCATGTAATCCAGCATAGCCAATATTATATTTTGGAAAACAACTTGAAACAACAGCATGAAATGAGATTGTGGTTGCAATAATTATTGACCTGCTTTTTTATGTTTGGCTGCACTGCAAACAGGCACACCAGTTGCTCTTGTTGTATTTTGAACGAAGCGCTGACATCTTAGTGATGATAACTTTAAACGTCTATAGATACTTTCAGAAACACGAAGAGGTCCTTTTAAAAAGGTTTCTTTCTGCACTGTTAAATAGTTCATGTAGAATAAATTGGGGGGGGCAATACACAGGTAGGAGTGACCTTACTCAGAGACCCAATACAACATATTTTCCAGTCGTAATTTGCCATTTAGGATGTTGTTTATTGAGGTAGTTGTAGAAAGAAATGAACATACCAGTTTTTTCCAATTTTCCAATTCTGCTGTGGCGCTGTAGCGTGTTGCTCTGTTCCTGGTCAGGCGTGAACTGCGCCCACCTTGTACTTCTAATGATCACCACCAAGTGTCCAGAATGATACTGCAAGATATATCCAAAGAAAATAACAAAAACCTAAATGGCTCCTACAAAGTGAAATGTTTCAGACCTGTATTTTGAATGTTTTTTTTTATCGTCCCTATTGCAGGTCTTAAAACCTGCGCCAACCATCTTCTCCCAGATCTGTGTTGAGCCCCTTGTTCCAGTTGACAGCAAACCGTGGTTCGTACGGCTGCACTCGTACTTCAACAATACAACACATTTCCTTCAGGGTTTCTGTGCGATTTGTATTGGCAGTTTAAGTAACCTGTTTCTCTGTGTTCAGGTCGAAGGAGTCGCTGAAAGACACTAGCGGTGGGAGCCTTCAGCAAAGCAGTGGAATCAGCACAGGCTCTTCTTGTCTCAGTTATGCTAACGCAGAACCTGCTGACATTGTAGCCAGTGTTCAGGATGCCCTTGATAAAGCCTTTGCCAATATCAGCCACATGTCACCTTTGACCACAAATTCACTTAACAAAGACAGCGGTTTATTCTTGGCTCCCTACAACCCTTGTGGTGTCAGAGCAGACAACTCAAACAGTTCTCTTGGATCCACTGTGTTATACAATAAAACCTATTCCATCCTCATTCCCAGCTGCCCACATGAGATTATGACTGACAGCTCTGAGGTTCAGACGCAGGCTGAAATGCTTGGTGACTCTGCATACCATCCTTGTGCAGGTGACATTGTGATCTGTCCTGACCAACAGGTACCAACTTGTCTGCTTCTTAATTTTACACCAGTGGCTTCATCCCTTATGCCAACAGACATGTCATATCAGCAGTGCAATGCAGATTCTGGTAGATTTTCATCTGCAGAGAACTCCAGTTTGTCATCCCTCTCTAGTGGAACCAACACGACTGCGCCGTGTGATCCTGGCTTTGGTGCCACAAAGTTAATTGGAAAAAGTGAGGAGGCCACGGTGTGTGACGTAAATTCCTGCAACAGCTGTTCGCCTGCAGGCTCACACAGCTTTCCTCCAGTGGACGGCGACTACCAGTCATTTCAAACTCTAGTGGAGCAGCCTGATGTCTTGTTTCCAGAGGAGAGAAGTGTTGAGAAAGAAGAACACGTGAGCAGCAAATATCCAGAGGGATTGTTCACCAAGACGCCTCAAAGCTTCCTCAGCCCAGTTGTTCCAGGTTCCATTGACTTCGCCCCGGGTGGCCAGTGTCTCGCTGAGCTCCAAAGACCCTTTCTCTCTTTGATCTCTGCTGACCAGTCGATGCCAGTAATCTCTGACAGCGGCTATCAAAGCGTGTAGCGCTGAATTTTCATGAATTCAGATTTATATGTATTTGGGGTACTATCTTTGCTTCTTTGAATTGTAAACATTGCTGAGGACTTCAGGAGATGGGAGAGAGGGAGCGGATGATACGACAGACTGCGGCGTACAAGTCTGACACATGACCCAAGTGTCAAAGTTCATTAAACTTGGAAAAGCAAAACAATCTCACCTCAAGGGCCATTTAGTAGCTGTCCATGATCTTTCAGTCATACCACATGATCTTTATCAGATGGAGTTTGCCCCGTTGTCAAGGAAATGTATAATTTACTGAATTTTTGTTTTTTGTCTACATTTCCATGACATCTGCTGATGAAGACATTGTTTTCTCATAACTGTTTTAAAGGCTGTTTTTTGACTTTGCTACAGTGATTCAAATATTTCACATTCATTTCTTTAACTCCATGACTGCCATTGCTGTGAAACAACCATAAGGTCTATACATAAAAATGTGCATGTAAGAGTCTCTGTCAGAAACAGAATACACCTGTTTTGAGACAAACTTTGAAATGTGTGCTTGCTACGGATGCTTGGACGACATATCCGCAGTCAGCTGATGTATCTGTGTGTCACTTTTTGTATTCGACTGATGAAATTTGCTTGTCACATTAAAATCGACATAGCTCATGAGCAATGTATTCCTTAAATGTTGTATAAAGTTAAACACTGAACCACTCAGTCTGTAGTTTTAGTAAGACTTAAGTGAACTGGCAGAGGCAACAGAAAGGCCGTAATGGATTATTTAAATCTCTCTGTGAGCTTGCTTTGACCAGGGGCGTCATCACAAGGAAATAACATAATATCCTATTCGGCCATCAACACCGAGCATTTTATGAAGAAGAAAAATAGACTGAACGCTGTGTCTGAGACAAGCCACAGCAATTAGGCTGTCATGCTGAGCTGCTGCTGCCCAGAGTTGGGAAATTACTTCCTCATAGCTCTTCTCTGGAACTGCTGAGCCACTTCCACAGAAACATGCATCACCATCGCACAGTAGGTGCTGCTCATCACAGCTAACACACCTACGTGAAAGGAATTTTGCTATAAATGTTTAAAGAAATGGCATTATCCTGAGAATAAGTGAAGCAAATGTTACTATTAAGACGTTTCTTTTGTAGAACATATTTCATAGTTATTCATGTCATGGCCTGTGGACTTTCCTGAGTTGCGTTTGCTTCAAAGAGTTTTTGATGTTTTTAATGCACAAGAATTTGCACTTCACAGTATTGTTGCAACAGGAAATGTCTCAAAGAATAAAACAAACTTGCGTGGCTAGATAGAGGGCGAAAATGCTGCTTCTTTTTTGTGTGATTTTGACAAGTTGACCTGTTGCGTCCCAGCCTGTGCACAAAAATGCCAAGTCATATTTAAATACAAGTTATAGCTTCATTGGCAGGAACTTGGCATAAAAAAAATTAGCTTTCCTTAATTTGACATATGGTATTTTCTGTAGAAGCTGCAGACCAGGGCAGGACATCACTTGGGGAGGAATATTTTAAACGTGTAAACCAAAAAAGTTTCGGCGCAGAGGAGTGGGACTTTTTAGAGTTGTGAGTTGAAAGCACAATTGACTTGACCACTAAAGATATTCGGGTTAATATAAACACGAGCAATGGTTTATATTATTATAAAACTGTGCAATATTATCCCCAATATTATAAAGATGTCACTTACTATACAAATCTAATTAATTGTAATGCATTCTATTCTAAATATATCATTTTAACATGATTACTCAATTTTGTTACATAACATACGATCATTAATTGATCCATTGATTTTGTATTAACATACTAAGAAATGTGCCATTTTTATCAAGGACTCTCACATAGTGTACACGTGTAGTTTCACTGTATCAGTGGTGCAGCGATGTTATGTACACATGAAACACTTTCATAGAGTCATCTGATAATGTGACTGTTTGATATTGTCTCGGATACATGTGAACGGCGTGTTCTCGCTCCATGAAGCAGAATAATGAGGATTAACTAAGTAGAGCTGCCTGCTGCTGCAACACGTGAACTCTGCTTCCACCTGGTGGTCCTGTCGCGTGACCCCCTCGCCAACTCCATGTTGCAGCGCTCGCTTTTAACTCGCAAATGTGCCAGAACGAAATCCACAAACCAACACGAGTTCACCGCGATGTCCCACGGGGGGGGGGGGCTGTTAAGTCAGGAGCGGCTCCCCCGCTGCGGGCCCCCCGCTGCGGGCCCCCCGCTGCGGGGGAGCCGCACACGGGGCGCCGCAGCGTTTCCTGTAACTGGAGGAGCCTCGGTCTTTTGGAGGAGGAGAAGGAGCGTCGGATTGTCACGGCTGTGCGAGGTGTTTGATTGGAAGAGTGCGGCAGAGGAGGACGGGTGTCCCGCAGTAACCTCTGATTTAATCTGAGCTCCTGAGAAATTTTCTGTAATTGCTCAAAGTCCCGTGAAGCCGGCGACGCGCGTCTGTTGTGAGCAGCTTTGCGCACCTGGAGCCCGGAGCGCAGCATGGAGCAGCAACCAGGCCGGCTGAGGCTCAGGCCGTGGCTGGAGGAGCAGATTCGCTCTGGGAGGTATCCGGGGGTCAGCTGGCTGGACCAGGTAGACCCCTCCACCTCACCCCGTCCCATGCGAGCACACGCCTGGGCTGCAAAAAAAAAGAAAAAGAAAAACAATCAACTGTCCAGCCACTTTGGGCAGACGCGCACAGAATGCAATGCTAACCGGGTGTATTTTATTCCACAGTCAGCGCGGATCTTCCAGATCCCGTGGAAGCATGCTGCTCGCCACGGCTGGAGCATCGACCGAGATGCAACACTCTTCAGGAGTTGGGCGATGCACACTGGTAGGAGCCAAAGACGCGTTTTGTTCCAGCTGCTTGGACCCGTAGTCCAGCCAGACCAGCCTTTGTATTGACCTATTCTATCGCTCTAAGGCACTTTGCCTGATAACAGGTGTTACTTACATTACTTGCATGCTGATGCTTTGATACAGAGCAGCTGATGAGCAAAACCAGAGTGGAAGAAGTCAGATCCACAGCAGAACAGCTGGGCAGTATGGTTCAATTCAATCTCATGACATTAATGAGAAAACGCCTATGATGTGGCAAACTGTGTCCCCTGTATTACATTGAGGCACGTTAAACAGAAATGTCAGTATGTAATCCCCTAATTTTCATATAACAGTATTACAATAACATTGGATTACCGCTCAGCCCTACATGTTAAAGTGATATGTGTCTAGAACAAGTACATTTTATGTTCTTTAAACCTTCATTGACATAGATCTCTGGCCAGAATTGAACCAGGGGTGTTATGTATGCATCTTAACCAAAGCAAAGAGGTGGTTTAAGAACATAAAATGTATTTGTTCTAGACACATATCACATCAACAAGAGCAAAGGTTTTCCTAACGAAAGCAAACACAAGGTGACTGACCACCTCTTTGCTGCCTCCTATTTGGCATTCATTTTTTTATTTTTACAGGTATCTCCTGGTAGCCTGGTGGTTAAGACGCATACATGTGTTCATAACGCCCCTGGTTCAATTCTGGCCAGCGATCTATGTCAGTGAAGGTTTAAATGTCCCGAAAGAAATATTGGTTTCACTGTTCAACTTCATTGATGAGGACAAAATGGTCTTAAATCCAAAGAATAATCCTTAGCAGGCCCACAGTGTTTCATTTCTTGAATTTACATTGTCTAATTGTAGGAAGAAAAGTAAATGTTCTATATGTTATCTAAAGTGAAAATGTACCTGCACTGCAGTTGTCCAGTATTGTACAACTACAGGCCATTTTGAAAAGTGGTTTCCTGCTTAGAAGTATTTCCAGCGAAGAGCAGCTGCAGGTGTATCATTCAGTCCATGTTTTTCAAGATCTACCACATTCCCAGTTCCCTCAGTAACCCAATAATAACTTAAATAACATAATGTGTGCCAAGTAAACATTTACAACCTCAGGAGCAGACACCAACAGTTATCTGTGAAGAGCCTATCTCAGTCCAATTCATGCGACTCCCTGCAAAGACAGCTCAGTGCCAAACTGCATTAAACACACTTGGGAAAAGATGATTGGGCCGTTGATGTGGCCCTTAGTGTGTGCGAGCTCTGCACATTGAAAACCTTTCCTTCCCAGGCCTCGTCGTTGCTAGCTAGATTTGTATTTACATTTCACGTGCAAAGCTCACAAGACATGTAAAACTCACACTCAAGTAAAAATAAATTATAGTGATGCTTTCAGTTTATTTAATGATTTAATGGGCATCTTCTTATAGGAATCAGGACATTTTACCTGCTTACAGTCAAACAACTTACATGGAGTGATTCATTTTTTCCTGTTTTGTTGATTCGATGGGATGTCCAGAATATGAAACATATACACTTAATTCTAATTCAAAGAACACACACACACACACACACCATCACATCACTCCAGTCCTGGGAAAGTCATGCTTTGTGACTGTAGCTGCATCACATCATGGGAAAGCTCCAGTTCAGTTGCTGCGAATGTGCAGGGTGATCATATTGCTGTCAAAGTTCAACAGGACGAGTCTTCACAAGATCATATTCAGCAGTTGAATATGTAAAACACAGCATTGAAAGGGGTATGCTCTAAAATTCAGCTCAGCATTCAAGAAAGTTCAATAAAACAGAACCGTAAAACAAAAAGTGATAATAATATAAAGTACACTGAATACAACACTGAAACATCAATTAAACCAACAAAAAAAAATTCAATCATTACTGGCTCTTCAAGTCATTAATGACAGTGGGAGGTTGCAGCATGTGTACAACATAGCTGCTCCTGTGCTGCTTTTTGTCTTGTTTGTCTGTGTCTGCTGTAAATGATCCATAGTGGATCTTTTTCAGCTCCAGTGATTTTACCACTGACGACTGGCTGAGAGCCAAATCACACTGTGGTGCTGAATATGAGCATCAGCACACTGGATGAAGTCACTTGACCGTACAGTTGGTAATAGATGGACCGCCAGCTGGTGATAGATAAGAGGTTTGTCAGAGGCAGCAGGAAATAAAGAGATGAAGGCTGATGTAGTAGATCATATATTCCTGTTGTTCAGCGTTGGTGTTAACTTAAAGTCAATGCAGTTAGCCAGCGTGGTTATTCTGTGTTTACTCCCAGTCTCAGAGACAAGCGTTTGAAATGATTCATGTAGGAATCATGTTTATTTGGAAAGCTGTAGGAGGCCTGACCAGCTTGCCCCGATCCAGGTTGTGCTGCGCGAGTCCTCGTTTCATCGAATCTCTGCTGCAGTGACGCACAAGTGTATTCACACCTCTGGCCACATCCAACCGCATCCGTCAGTGATTCTGGGTGTGGTCAGTGGATTCAGAATATAAACTTATTTCTGGTTTGAACTCTTTGGCTTTTTCAGATAGGCTGAATTTGTACAGCGCACAGTTGCCCCTGGGCCTCAAAAGGTGCTTGTTTTTGTGCCAATTTGACTGAACTGTTTTTGCAACAGTGCACCACTAAAACGCAATCTCGACTGACATAATAAAGGCCATTACGTGGGTCCTACTTTATTAACAAATTTTTTAGTTTTGACAATTTCTGTGTCAAAAAAAAAGTTGCATTATTCCTAAACTATTTTTTGTTAATGATATTGCCACATAGAAAATCTGGGGCCAGGTCTTCCTGCATAGAAAACTGTACAGAACAAAAGGGGGTCATAATAGGGTCCCATCCCAAAAACCTACAACAAATACACATGTTTAATACACCATGTTTGTCTTTCCCCTTTTCACTTCAGGCCGGTACCATCCAGGCAAAGACAAGCCAGATCCCAAGACATGGAAGGCGAATTTCCGCTGTGCCTTGAATTCTCTTCCTGACATCTGTGAGCTGCGGGAGCACAGCAGGAAGCGAGGCAGCAACGCCACCAGAGTCTACAGGATGCTGCCCAGCACACAAACACACCAACGCAGGCGAGGTAAGACATGCTGTTAAGATTGTATTTATCACTTCAATAGTAAACACATTCTGACATATTCTCAGACAGAACTGACGTGACAGTACAGTCCTCCCCCTCTTGCAGGGCTGCGGTTGTTCAGCAGGCCCCGAGAAAGACAGGCGAGCTTAGGGGACGATACACACTCCGCACACACTTGGCAACCCGCCACAACAAGACCCATTTCAGACTCGCCACAGAAGGTGGATGCCCCCGCGGGAGACACATTTGGCAACATTCAAACACAAGGTGAGATTATTTTCATTGTCGTTCTGGCTGTTGATTATAAAAAGACGTTGCCGCTGATAGTTATTGTTGTTGTGCAGGAATGTGGGAAGCCAAACCGGAGGACCAGGAGCAGAATGAGGCCCTGTTTAAGGTAGCAGGCCTTTAATGTATCGTCGAATTTCGGTTTTCTGAACAAACATTGCGTGCTTTATCCAGTCATAGAAACTCTCTCGCTTCCTAAAAACGAGAAGGAAACACTTCCCTGGTGCAATTGTGTCATATTTGACTTAACTGCTCAGAGATCAGAATGGGATGCAGTTTGGGTTCTACAGTCTGACTGTAGGTATTTTGTCTCCCATAGTTGATGGACCACTTAAGCAGCCCTGATCTCTGGAACCAGACGGGGGAGCAGAGAGGATGGAGAACACACCCACTGTGGGACCACTGGCACTGTACGACAATAGGGCTGTCCTTGGCTTCTTAGTGCTTTTTATAACAATTGTATGGTTTCTCCAAATAACTGATTAGTAATAATTATATTCAGAGATGAATGCAGTCCTGCAAAAAGACATAGTGCAAAGTGATTAAAGACATAATGTGGATTTGAGGGGAAGTATTATTGTGAGAAAGACCATGAAAAATAAATAGTTGTCCAAGCCACAAAAGAAATGTTTGTGTGTGATTAATCACACGCTGCAGTGGTAAAAGAATAGGAAATGTGTGTTTAAATGCTGTTTTGTGCTCCCCAGGTGCTGGTGATGATAACCCGTACTCTCTGCACACGGAAAACTACAGCGATCTATTTGGTCCAAACAACATCAAGGAGCTCTCTGATTGGTCCACGCATCAGCCAACTCTGATTCCGTAGCTGTCCACCGACGGCTCATCCTCCTGCTCTTATGTTTATGTTTATTAAAAGCAATTTTTATTTTTCAGGCTTTCTTGCTAACCGTCAACTGTTTTCCCCCTGCTGTCTATCTGCCGAGCTGTCCACTGAAAAACAGAAACAAGAGAGGGGGAGCGGACGGAGAATATTGCTCTGTCAGTCAGTCGGGTGGTCATCCGCTCTGCTGAGCATGCTGAGGTGAAGATCCGGTTCCAAGCCAAGCTTTACCTCTGTCACCATCACTTGGGTTCACTATGGTTCAGTGCATCAAACTCACTGAAATGACACCAAGCCCACACCACAGCTTACAGAGTAAACAGATATCATTTCGACCTCAGTGCAGAATCCGTTATTGCTCTACTGTGGCAGGGTGAGTTTTACTGGATGTTCAGCCAATATAGTCAGGTGCAGTACAGCTTTAGCAGGTTGTAGGTTTGTGTGTTTGTGAGTGGAGTTCAAAGCTCTCATGCTTTCGCGCCATCACACACATTAAGCCGATGTCAGTTGCAATACTTTTTTTTTTGTCCATATACATGCGTTTGATACCTTTATGCCTTTATTGTACCAATTTCTATGATTTCTCAAAATGATACTTGTGACAATTTTGTATATTAACATTTATTTAGGCATCAGGTGGTGCATTGTGTTTTCTGTGGTACCTATTTTTTGTCTGTGCGAGACTCTTAGCTACAAGGAAATCTGCATATAGCAATAAATGGTGCCAATTGGGAGACTTTACATCCTGTGTATATGTGTTTGTTTGCCATGTTTGCTTGACATGTTATTTTTGCCCTAAAATAATAAATGCTGACCAATTAATAATCACTGAGTTCCAATCTGTCAATAATTTTTCAAACGTTAGGTAACGGACAGCACGGCTCGGGAACATGGGACTGTTAGAGGTGACCGACTCCCAGTTGATTTGTCTTGTGTGTTTGGCTGTGTGTATCACTTTAATAAAATCTATAATTATATTTTATATTACCTGTAACATACCTTTATGGTTTATTGACTTTTAAAGACTTTTGAACATTTTAAGAATTATATTTTCAACAGCACAGAGCGTCACCGTAAATATAACTCACACTAGGTTCAGTTAATAATGATGTTATCTGCTAAAATCTAATCTCTTTAGTCTGATTGCAGAAATGCTGCTTTTAAAGGCTGCCGAGAGTGAGTGCAGTGCACTTTCATATGAAAACAGCCATACTTTATTGATTATAACTTACGTGCTTGCACTTTACAGGCCTGTTTCATGGCAGGCATTTTGACTTGCCACAGCAGGAGAAACACAGGTGCAAATAAAACGGCTAATAATGGCTTTGTTCCTTTGAAGTGTCACAATGCCACGATTTCACTGTGTCAGCAGGAACAATATCAAGGTCTCGAAACTGGCACACCTGGATGGAATGCAGCCTGTAATTACACCTGTGCTTTTAATGCTAAGCGCAACTGAATGTCTAACAAAAGACTTGGCATCTGATAAAGTTAAACCTACATCAAGCATTACCAGTACAGTTATGTACAGTTGTGGAAAGTACATTCTTCTCACAGTACTTCAGTACAAGTGATGTTCTTGTACTTGAGTATTCCATTTCCTGTTGCTTTCTACCTGTACTATACTACAATTCAGAGGAAAATATTGTATTTTTTACATTTATTTCAGATAGTTACAAGTTACTTTATAGATTAACATAAGATTATAATATACAACTCAAAGTCGAGATTAAACCAGTGCTTCCCAAACATTTGGTTTGTGACCCTGTGTCTGATCTGGGCCCTTTGGCACGTTTCCGATGTCCGAGTTGTCAGCAGCTCCACCTACGAGACATTTGCCCACTACAGTTCTCAGATGGTATAATTTAAAACGGTTGCAGGTCAAATTCTACAATATTTCACAAATGACAAAGCATTAAGATCAGAGAAAAGTCCATAAAAAGATCTGTGTCTAGGGAGTCTTATATGTTTCCTCTCCCATCATCTCTCTGACACTCAGATTTACCTGCCGACCCTTTGGAGAGCCCCGACCCCTTGGTTAGGAACCAATGGACTAAACTACCAAACTGTGACTACTATAATAGGTAGTCAAAACTAGCTCCACCTCGACCAGCTACCATAGTAAAATTATATTTATGCTACACATTGACGCAACAATATTAATGTAATCACAGATTAACACAGTTTTAATCTGTAGAAAGAATACTTTTACTTTTGATACTTTAATTTTTACCTAGCTGGGATATTGAAAGCAGGATGTTTACTTGTAGTGGGTGGAGTATTTTTACATTGGTACTTTTAGTTCAGTAAAGTGCGATCAGCTGTCCCCTTTCTCGCCCCATAAATGTGGGGTTTCGGCCTGAACTGAAAATATGGAACACACACACAGTTGTTCAAACATCAACATTTAATATTTAGCTCTTATTTTTTTATTCTGAAAAATGCAGAAAAAAAGACAAATTAATTTCCCTTGAAGTGGGAACTACATAGACAGATTCTGAGAAACAAAAAAAACAAAAAACACCACAATGCTCGAACTCTGCCTTCACAAGAAGGTTATACAAGAAATGTAACCAAAAATACATGTGACCCTGAATACATATAAACCATGGATCCATTACTTTTATTTTACGTATTTACAGTATCATCATAAAATAAGTCCTATGACAGATATCCCATAAGGGAACATTTTTTAAAGTCACATTCAACCAGTCCACTAGCACAGCCTGTTGGTCACATAATATACTGCAATCCCGGTATGTCTGCACATACTACAGCGTTGAGCCGAGAGCTGGAAACAACCACATGGATCTCTTTTCACACAGGAATTACTACAGAAACATTTAAAGAGGAACAGATGCTGTGGCAATATTTTAGTCCGATGAATCACATTAATAAATCTGTTAGTGAATGCTGGGAAAGTGGTTTTAATTAGGCTGTGGTATGAGTGATAATATTTTACAAATGTTATTAAAACCAAGGTATTTTATGTTGCCTGGCACCAAAGATTTAATTCTTGTATCATAAATAGTATGACAACAGCACTCATTTAACACCAATCTACACAGACTTTTGCTTGACTTTGAATACAATCACATTCTGTTGCTGGAATAGTAAATCATACGGCGTACAAGTCGGACAAATAACCACATGTATCAATAGATCCAGGCCTGCTGGTTTGATCAACACCTTTAACCTAATGTTTGCAATCACGGTTAGTGGCGATGAGCAGTGTGTACACAATAAACACCACGGACCCGAAGTAGAAAGGGCCCGTGGCGTTTCATATTCATACTGCAGCTGCTCTGTCTGCAAAGATTTCATCAAGGTATTTTCAATGGAGCCTGGATCAGAAATTTGGGACTACACATGACAGTACTGAGGGGTGATGATGTACCTGCCAGTCAATAGAGGGAGAACATTGAACACCAACACAAGTGGCAACCAGCATAATCAGACAATGAGCACTGCACTTATTTATACAAGAGAAAAATTAGATCTCCTTCAAAAAGGAGGGTAAACTGTTGCAAACAGACAAATTGGCAAACTGGGAATAATGTAATTAAATGTCCATAGTGGGTTATACGGGAGTTTAATACCTTTGTAATTTTAAATGTTTTTGACAAAATAATATTATCACATGAAAACATTTAACCACGGAAGCAACTTAAGCGCACGCACACACACACGGCTACAAAGGTGGGTCCAAGCAAGCTGAAAGCCCTTTTAGTAGCCGTCTGTCAGTTCTAAGAAGTCCAGAAGTCGAAACTACTACGACCTCCGGAGGGACAAAATCCTCTCCGCCCAAAGTGTGTATCGGACAAGTGAAAAATGATTTTGTCAAGAGAAATACTCTTAAGACGTTATGACGAGTGTGTAAAACAGTCTGTGCTGGGAAAAAGAAACAGAAGTTACAACTAACTTACAAAAAGGGACTGCAGTTTTGAGACCTGGCCCACATTTGTGCCTGCGTTTGCAGGGGCGATTCGTTTACTTTAAAGTAAAATTCTTGGTCTACCTTTTGTACACAAGCCTTAAAAAAAAGAAAACGTAAAAAAAAAACAAAACAAGAATGTTCTTGAAACTACTAAGCGCAGTATTTGCAGAATCAAGCTGCCAAATGACACTAGTGAAACAAATAATGAACGTGACTTCAAAAGGCAGATTAGGAAGTTCATAGTTTATTAAAATTCTATATGGTTCAAACTAAATGAGTATAAAAAAAACAGTTGAAATCAATGCAAAATTCCTAAGCAAGTGTGAGTGTACAACGTGTGGTCCAGTGTACTCTACTCATTTCAAGTTTATTACAAGACAGCAATCTTCAACCCTGAAAGCAACTCAGAGAATCATGAGTATTTCTCAGAATAAAACAAAACAATGAACATGTCGCTTTTTGCCTTGCTACTACCGCCACCTGTCCTTTGATAAACCTCTGAGAATAAAGAAGGAAACTGAATGTTCAAAATCTCCAGCGTGGCCCAGCCACCATGAGGTCCGTTAACAAATCAGATAATAAATACAGGCATCCAAATGAGCTACAACAGCAAATATTTTTTGAAACTATTTCCTCATGCATACACACAAGCATACGTTTGACTGAGATTATGAGCTTTCTAAACCCTCTGATCTACTCTTAACGGTTACTCTTTACAGTGCAACAGTATGGCAGCAAATGTATAGCAGTGCTTTCATAAAAAAAAAAAAAGAATGGAAAATAAAAATATATACAACATTATGGAAAAGCAGTAGTTTCATCTTTTGGTCCTGCGTCCATTACAGACAGAACTGCTTTTTGAAAATGCTTCCTCATATCAACAACAGTAGTTTCTGTGAGGAGGGAACAAAAAATGGAACAAATGTTAAGATCGCAAACATCCTGATAGGTGGGGGTTGAATTAAGCCCAAATCTCACAATTTTACCATCATATCTGTGGTCAAAGTTTGGGGCTTCAGAGTCCCCCCCCGCAAAAAATGTTTGATATTTGGGCTGAATCTGTTTAGGTATCCGACGAGTGACAGGGTACCAAAATGAACAGTGAAAGTCACCATGGCAACATCCAGTGGGAGTTTAATAACAAGCCAGGGGGAAACATTAACAGTTAACTGGCCTGAGGCCAGTAGAAAGCAATGCGCCAGCTCACATCAGGGTAGTATGGAGTGATAGGACTGCCACAAAAAATAATAAATATGTAAAAGAATAAGACAATAAATGTGGAAATATAAAGAGAAATAAATAAAAGAATAAAAATAATGACAAATAAAATATAAATCATCCCTTAATTTTTCCTTATTCTTTTGCTATTCCCTTATAGAGCCAAGCTGTCAATCAAATGGCTTTGGGCGGGCCTTCATGCCCAGGCTGAGTAATCAACTCCTGCTTTTTAGCACGGACAACAGGAAATGTGTGGCACAAGGGCTGTGGCACAAGGGCTGGATGCCACCCGCCGTAAAACGAGGGACAGCGGTTTGAATCGGGGAAAGAAGAAGACGTTGCTACCTAATGTGTGCGCCGGTGTTCTGGTTTAACTGGTGATATTCCGGTGTGTGAGGCTCTAGTTGCGATGGCGATCTCAGGATGCTCAATGCGAAGCTATGTCATGGGTGACTGTGTCGATGCCCGTTCAAAAATACTGCAAACGTCAACTAAAAAATTACTAAATGTTTATGTTGTCAATCTTACATTTCTACTATATATTGTTATTAACTTGACGTCGAGTCGATTTGAGAGCAGTTTATACTTTCAGGCAGCTTGTAAGTGACACACAGTCTGTTTACAGCTCCAACACAGTGTGGAGTTCACTGTGGCAAAGTGTGATACGCCCAGATTAACATGTGAAAATGTATTTGAAATATTTCCCTTACAGAGTGCAGCACATGCAGTCTGTGGTACCACACACTCTGTAGGCCATCATCCCTCCACAGAGACTATTCCTGCATTACAAGCACATATAAGTAATTGTAATAAAATAAAAATAATTACTATTATTGTTGACTTTCCTTCTGTCACAGTAATGAGTAAGTCCTACTGTGTAACACATTTGAACTTAGAATGTTACATGTAAAACACATGTTAACACTTCTTATTCAAACCAGAGCTGGCATGTTGCCCATTCTGTAAAGCTTTGATTTTGGTGGATCCGGCAGCCAGTACTGCCAGAATACATTTTAAAGCTACAGTATATTGTATTATCAATATCTAATACCACATTTTAGATGCATTCAGATTTTATTATTAAGCGTTTACTATCGTGAATGTCACGATGTCGTCTCCAGTCTCCCCATTTCCTCCATCTCCGTGGTTTCGTAAGGCAGCAGTTCTAATGGTAAGACACGTGCCATTATAGGTTCGACTCCAGCACGGGTCGTTTCTATGTGGCCAAACAGATGACATTTTTGAAATGAAGACGTATAAAGGGGTGTATTATTGTCTAGACCAAAAGTGCTGTTCCAGAAAAGTGTTGCAATGTTTTAAAAGTCACAGACAAAATATGAACACGGGCGCACACATTAGGTAGCAAAGCCTTCTTCCTTCCCCGATTCAAACCGCTGCCCCTCCTTTTACGTCGGTTAGCATCCAGCCTTTGTGTCACATGTCCGTCTAAAAAGCTCCTGCCAAGGCGCATATATATATATATATTATTTATTTCCCTTTATATTTCCACATTTATTGTCTTATTCTTTTACATATTTATTCTTTTTTGTGGCACTCCTATCACTCCATATACCTGAACTTAGTCAGAAACCGGACATGGAGGCCATTTTCAGTGTGGCAGAGCAGATTCCAGGGTTTGACATTAACCATGGCCCGTGGCCACCATGTTTTATCCCTATACTGGATTTACTTTGCCAAGGCAATGTTACAGTTCCACAAACACTGAGAGACTATATGTACCATGTTTACAAAGACTTTAAATAAATTATAAAAATATATTTTCATTCTGTTAGAGTCTTTAGAATTTATTCAAGTGTTACAGTGCAGTATTAAGTTGTGTTAAATTGCCTTTTCTGTATTGCTTTTACACAACTTTAAATTTGGGCCACCAGTTTTAAGAACTTGGTGGCCAGTGCATGAAAGTGTTAGCGTCTGTCCGTGGATTCCTGTGCAGGTGTGAACTCGGTGCTGTGTTTTGTGCAGGTGGCAGCCCAGGTCGGCCATGCTGCTGTGGGTTTGTACCAGGCTCTACAGGAGAAGAACAGCTGGAGGGAGATGGCCTGGAAGTGGGACCACAGTGGGTAAGGCCTGGACAGTATGTTCATAGAGGAGAGGCAAAAGTCATGCATTTCAAAGCTTTAAAATTCTATAGAATATCGTTTGTTGATTCACATTTAACAAAAAAAAAGTTGAAGCATTATAGTTGCAAGGGATTCACATTACATCTCAGCAATCTGAAAACGAACCGTAGTAATCTTAAAAAGCCACAACAGTGCCGTCAGCGTTAACTCTATTGCAGAGTTCTGCAGTACAGATATCATTTACATGAGATTGAAAATATTTTCTTAAAGACCTTGGTTAAAAAAAATAAAATATGGCATGTAATGTTGTAGAGTCTACATCTAAAGCTCTGCTATCTTCAACGCCAGTTTTCATTTCAGGAGGAGCAATCTGCTGCCGTATGCAGAAATCCAAAATGTTTCTCCGATACATGCTCCAGTTCCTGAAGTGTTCTCCCACTTTGCTGTACTTTCATTTCGTCTCTTGACTATAAAAAAAAAATCCCCAAAACATGTCGACTGTATAACTTTAGCTTTTCTCTGTTCCAGGCGTTGCTCCTCTATCTGTGTCTTTTGTTGAATTCAGAAATTATTTTTCATATATATCTTCTGCCAGCCTTTATAATATTGCCTTTTCATCATCTAATTAGCATTGATGATGAAAAGGTAAATGTGCATGGTGTTGATACAGAGCCAAGAAGGTGGTGGTCCAGGGCACCAACGTGGCCCATCTACTGGAGCTGCAGGCCCTGGCCATGAGCCTCAGCCTGCCCACTTACCTGGTCCAGGATGCAGGGCTGACCCAGGTGAAGGAAAAAGGCCGTTTTTTATCTTGAATGTAAATGTCTTTTGGAGGCACAATTCCCAGGATACATAGTGGCACGTTATTAGTATTAATGTATTTGGTCAACAAATCTATTTGATTTTGTCGGTGTTGCCCAGTGACCTCGGCACTAAACCGATCCGTCTTCTCTTTGGCAGCTGGAGGCTGGGTCCCGCACTGTTCTGGCCATCATGGGCGAGGAGGAGATGGTGAACAATGTTACTGGGAGTCTGAAGCTGCTCTGAGGGGCTCAAACCCACAGTGGGGGAGGCATGGCTCTGCATTGACACAGTGCAACCAGCAGAGGGCAGCATTTCCCAGCAGCAGGGGAGAGTCTTGGCATGCAAGAGTGTAACAACCTTTGAAAAAAAGCAAAAAAAATAAAAAGACCCGAAGACCAGGGGAGAGGAGACATGTCCCAACACCAGAAAACAAACACTCTCGGCCATTTGTTTCCCTTTCATTCTTTGTTTGAGCTGCTTAGTCGGCCATTGAGAGCAAGAAGGGGGGAGAGACCGGTTGTTCGTAGGGGGACAAGAGGAAGGTAGTATTATTCTGGTGACCTTTTCGTTTTTTTTAAACAGGCCGCCTACTTAGAGTCTTAATAAAATCAATTTCCAAGCGCATCTAGTCTGTTGTCCAGTTTCAGATATGGCAAAGCTAAATTATGTCTCTTTGGTGGTTGACCAATATTGTAGTTATGCTTATTCAAGGGGCAGTGTACTGTAGCGTAATAAATAATGTCATTATAATTATACCCATAGCAGCTGTAGTATTTCCCCGTTGGATGCACTACTCCTGAGTGAAGGCTAATTTATTAACTGATATGTGAACACTCATTTTTGATGTTTAAATGATTTTGTGTCTGTATGCAACTATTCTCCCAAAGATCCCTATCCTATAGGCTGAATAACATTACTTACTATTAATAAATGGCTATATTTTGTATACATACACCATTTAGGGCCATTTGCTGTATAATCTGTGGTGTGCCATCCTACACAGTATGCACAGTTACTGGACTTTGTTGTATTGGGTTTTTTTTTTTTCTTTATGCAAAATGAAAAAGAATTGGGAGAATTTGAGGGCGAGTGTGACGTTCTGTGGGAGCCAAACTGTCATGTAGTAAAGGTCTGCTGGGCCCAACTTGATTCACTCTGATGTTCTGTCGCGGAGAGTTTACAATAACGGAGTTGATCACCGTACAAGCTTCAGAGGACGCAAACGATGACGTGTTTGACCATTTTTATGGACTTGGTGAATAGTCTTGCACACTAATAATCTTAATACACACCGAATGACGTGTGCACTGTTGTGTGTGTGTCTTATGTTCTAAGAAAGATTTGTGGGCATGAGCTGCCACTCCCAGATGTCTTAGTTTATTGTCAAAGATTTTATTTGTAAGAGAAATCCTGTAAAAAAAATTAGGGGGGGGGGCAGTGTCATGCATGCAACATGAAATGTATATTCGAACTGACCATTGGAATCCTGAAGTTGTGTCCACTGTAGTAACATGTCCACACTTTGATACCTCCTGTGTTCTCTTTGCGTTGAGTGCTTCGGACTATGGAGACAATTAAAGCGCCTCCAGATGAAGTAACGAGCAGCCTGACTGTGTGTTTGTCCGTCTGCGGCGGCGGCGTTGAAAATGGCCACTGCCTGTCAATCATTAACCTCACGACGTGCCCCCGGAAGTGATTCCAGGCGGCCGGGGGAGATGCCGCAGGCAGCGAGACGCGAAGCCGTATATAACGTAGAACATTGTCGGCCTCTACTTTACTTTATACCCGTTGATCTTTTGTAAATGTACGCGATACTCTACTGAGACCGTCACTAGGTTTGCTAATTGCGTTTGATGCTACGGAAGCCCCGCAGCCGCAGTGTGTCCGCCGTCTGACTCCATCGCTCATCAGACCTCTGCAACAAATGACGTTGGCGTTTATCACCGCAGCCAATCAAACGTCGCCCCCCCCACACGTCTCATGACACAACAAGAAACCAACGACTACTTGTTTAGAACCATCAGCCCAAATGTCCAAACGCAAATCCGTATTTACTTGTATTCTGTGTGTGTGTGTGTGTGTGTGTTCGTTCACTGGGGCAGTCACGTGACAGGACACATTACGCCCCCCCCCCGCTACAACAATACATAAGAGCAAGTACAGGAATAGCGAGTGTTATTGAGCCACTGCTGAAGGGGGGGGATTGTCGTTGTGTCGGCCACTTTTTCTGTGTGTGGGAAGAGACTTGATTTCGGAAGCGGGAACAAAAGTAGGAGGGACCAGTAATGAGGTCCCCGGGTCGGTCTCCCTGTCCGGCCCCCTTAGCAGCTGATGCTGCCTCACACGCCATTCCTCTGCCATACCGGTAGGTGGGGCTGACCCAGTGGGCTAACCCTGCCTCCGGTGTCCCTGGAACGGCGCCTTAGAGACCCCGTGCAGCTAACGCTCGCTACTATGTAATGGCGTGAAAGCTCCTTCCGCGTTAGTTGGACGAACGTAACCCTCAAATGAAAGGAGGGGGAGGAAAAAAAAGCATTAATCCCACTAACGAATCGAAATTAATTCCACGGCATTTGAATTTAATGACGAGCAATTTCCCGGAACTTTTGTTGCTCCTCTTGGGTGTCGGGATCGCCTCCTGGATCCAGCCACTCCGCCTCGTCCGCCTCCTCCCTGCGCCACCGGTGCCCGCATGTAACGGCGCTGGCTCGTCGCACCCCTCCTCGGACCGGCGCCCGCCCCGTTTCACGCCGCCGACGGAAACAATGAGCCGACGCTGTAGCTGACCGGCGACGCGCGTCTGCGGCGCGTGTGCGCGCACGACTGACACGTTGCCTGTCGAATCGTCGGCGAGGGGCGGGGCCTCGCAGCAAGGGCCGCCCAAGGAGAGAGCCCCTGCACGGTCGCCAGGGAAACCCCGTGGCGTGGTTGTGTGTCAGTTTCGTTGGGACCCGCGGTCGATGCCGGTGAGGAGGGGGATGGGCGCCTCTGCGAATGTAAGGACCCGAGACAGAATCAGAGCCCTGTATCACATACAGCAGCATATACCCCATTATAAATAGCGACTGTAAATATACAATACACTAAAATAAATGGATTTATCCACCGGGGATCTATAATAGACACTCAATGGATGCAGTGCACCTGAACAGGACAGGGGATTTAACTTTCCGCCTATGCGTGGGAGACACTAAGAAGTTTGTTTCCTACCCCTGGAGAGGGAGCTACTTTTAAGGGCAAAGGATACAGGAGACTCCGAGGCCGGCCTACAGGCCTACTGGTCTGGTTGGATTTGATGTTGGGATACTCTAAGGACTTCTTACTCCACATGAATTTGCCTCGCTTGTACAAGTTTGGAATGCCTCTCTAGGTGAGTGCTTTTAAATGTGTGCTAATTGTTAATACCACCCCTCTATACGGGGAGGCAGCAACATAAATATAACAAGACACGTACTGGCCATGTTTTCAGTCAACCAAACATAGCCGCGAAGCTAACCAACTTAGCTAGCTAACTGCTTAGCGTCCACCTAAGTTTATTAGAACAAGTTGGTAACCCCCGCGATCTTTCCACGTCCAAGCGGCTTGCTTGGCTTGTTAAGCAGCTCCCCTTATGAACGGTCTGCCTTGCAGGGCTGCTCTCGGCTGTGTCTGGACTGATCTCCCATGGCTTTTTGATCAGCTCCTCGTGTTATTTCTGATAGCTAGCTCGTTAGTCTGGGAATCCACCACATTACTACTTATATAATAGCCAGCGTTGTAACAGCATTTCGTGCATTTGTGCCCCCCCCCCCCCCCCAAAAAAAATGTCTCAACGACGTTCTGGAAGTTTTCGGGAGTTTTGACTCGTGTAACGTTTAAGCCCATTAGTGGTGCCTTCAGTTCAGGGTTCTCCTCAGTTTTCCTGCCAGGGATAAACCAGTCACTTGGCTGTCCTACATTAACGTTACCTATTGGAGGAACTCTGCTTCGCCTCAAGCCCACCACGACACAAATTGGTGTCGTTTTGTAGCATTAAAATGATAATGTGGTCGTAATAATAACGTGCTTTGTTGAAGTTTTCGGTGCTGTGTGTTTCCGCAGAGGCTCGACGTACCCAAACGTTGCACAGCCAAAACATCGTCAGCAGCACATTGTAGGTACTTTCTCCGTGTTTGTTGCAGTGTTGTCATTGTGTTAAGCTGAGAGGAGACTGGACCTGGACCAGGACCTACAGCTATCGGCCTAGGAAGTTCAGAATCGCACCGCGTAAGCTAATATGCAAAGTTGTTCCGTTAGCGCCAAAACAACTGATTGCAGTGTTCGTTTGACAGCAACGTGTTACAAATTCTGTTCCGGGACACTGTCGAACCTCCAGTCAACCCATGACACAACTTGCAATCTGATCACCACTGGGACTCCTGTTAGCCAAGCAACCGGCTGCTGTGTGGGATAACGTTAACAAATGCTATACTGGCCTTTCGGCTAACTTTTCGGCTGTCTTCCAGTTGATTGTGTCCCTGTCCAGAACCAGTACTTCACAGCACACCACACTGTGGACATGTCGTCATGTATGCACCCGAGGTGAACTGGACTCACTGTTGCTGTGGGCTTTTTCTTTCGGACCAACACGTTCAGGTTATGGAAAATATGGTGGTGTTTGGCAACATGACGTTATTTGTCTTTGGCAACATTCCTACCTTCGCTGAGGCGTGTGAATCGAGCTGAAAGCTTGGATGTGTTTTTGTCTATTTTGTGCTTGTTACACCCCCCCCTCCTCTCGGATCCAGCAACCAGAGAAGCAGATCAGTTGGGTAGTGACTTGCTGTTCTTCACCTCCCCCACATACCAACCCCCAGCCTCGGTGGCAGTTAAGAGAAATGGGTGGTATTTTAGACGGGGCTCTTGTTTCCTTTTTTAGCCTCCATTTTTTTGTTTTTTTTGTTTTGTTTTTATTTAAACGTGAGATTATGTGCGAGTAGCACCGATGAGCCGGGGTGTAGCGACCCCCGCAGCCGTTGTTGGAACATTATGTAATGCCTGTTGTTGTTTGATAATGCAGACCTTGCTCAGTATGAGAAAACGCTACACTTTCATCAGGCTGATTTCAGGGATCAACACCTGGTCTCAACATGAAGCTGCGCCCTGTCCCCCTTTTCACGACGCAGTTGGCGATGAACGATTCATTTTATTTAGGTCAAATGAAGCGAGCCGGCGACAAACGGCACCGTGAGATGGCTGAATGGCTAAATAGCGCCTTCCCCTCGCGTAGCGTGTGTTTAATGTACTAGGACCCCGCGTTTTCTGATCCCAAATGGCTGCCCCAGCCGTCGCCTGAGCGCGCCGCAGCACCACGTAGGCTCGCGTTGTGCTGCGCCCGGAGCAGCGGGCGGAGCGGCGGCCAGGCACAGAGAACCAACACGCTGTCTGTGCTCTGTCGGACATGGTTAGGTTAATGAACGTGCCGCCGGATGTGTGACCACACTCCCTGCAGTGGATATTTGTGGATGACGTGTCATGAATTCAGCTGGTCATACTTCCGACAGGCATATTTTTAATTTTTTTTTTGGACAGGATTAGATTGAATGCTTTAATATCACCAGAGGATAGATCGCTCACAGTCACACTTGGTGCTTGGTTGCTCACTAAAAGAACTTCCCTCTCTGATCAGGTGCATTCCAATCAAAGGCAGTGAATTGATTTGAGATTGAAAGGTGTGTGTGTGTGTGTGTGTGTGTGTGTGTGTGTGTGAGTAACTGTGTGTTTGTTTTTCTGAGTAGTCGTAGACCTCGCTTCAGTACAAAGATTACACCTGTGCCGTGCGGGGGTTGCTCAGCTACAGCCAAGTATTTGGATTGATCTTGATGCCTGTTGGAAGCCAGATTGCAGTGTTCCGAGCCTTGTTTTCATTGGTTGCGACTGACATTCTCTGAATATGTTTCACATCTTTTAATAGACTGTGTGGGCCGCAGCCTGCAAACCTGGCCACTCAGAACCATTGGAAACACGAGCCCCTCCAGCACTCCCCCTGACCCTGGCATGCCTTTTTAACTCAACCCTGCCACCCTGGGAAAGCTAAGAATGTAGCTGCTCTGTCGTGAACTGACCCACCATGTTGGTTTCCAGGCCTCTCAAAGAGCTTCAGATGATGTTTTAGAGTGAGATACATGTGTTGGGGTGTTGAATTACAACAATTGGTGAAAGAGGACCGCCTTCAAGAGCAGCACTGTGTGTGTGTCTGCAGGATGTGGACCCTTCTTTCCCAATATGGGCCTCTTTAACATTGGAGATCTAAGGAATGTGCACACATTCAAGGTTTTCCTGGCCCAGGCCTTGTTTACTAAGGAAATAATGTCAGCCTCTCTCATTCACATTCACAGAATGGTTACAAACCAAGAAATGTAACTGTTGGGTGACATGCGCATGAAAACATGATTAGAAAAGGTGAGCGCTGTGCTCCGATGCATGCGGTTTGTGCACCGTACAGAATGTAAACCCTGGTTTCTGGGTGTGTGTGTGTGTGCGCTCCTACAAGAGGGAGTGAAGCAGGATGTTTGCTCATTTCCAAAAAAACAAGACAGGATTCTGTCTCTGTGCAGACGGTTCAAGAAGAGAGGGAGCAGGGGGGTGTTGCTGTGAGGAATAGGAATTGGGGAGGGGGACCCTGTCCTTTTAGCTTCCATTTGCATGCTGATGACACTCTGTATCATTATATGCAGGGCAGGTGTAGCTATTGATATGTTAATAAGGTTGCATGTGTGTTGTGCTTATGTGACCAAGTCAACCAAGCCACTGTTGTGGCCCTGCATCTGTAAGGAAGCAGAAAGATTACTACATTCACATAAGTGAGAAGGAGCTGTTGTGTGCGTTTTGTTTCTGAATTGTAGTTTCACCACACTGCATTTTATTAGCGTGTAGCAAATGATGCTTCTCTTGTTTCTTATATAAAAAATGAAAAATGTGAAGATGTTTAGTCACACCTATATGTACAAATATGAATTTAATTGCTTGTTGATTTAAAAAAAAAAAAAGATATATCATGTAGATTGTCTTCCTGATTTCTTCTGTTGTGTGACAGATACAGCACCAGTCCATCTACCTTCCCCTCTCTGCAGCTTTCCCTCTGCAGCTGCTGTGTGGCTTGCTGTCTTGCACAACAGGGTTAAAAACAAGTCGCTCTGACGCCGGCCTCACTGGTGGCACTCCTATTGGTGCAGGAGCTCTAGAGCTGCTCCAATGGGGCGCAGCATTTCCTCGGTGCTGGGGGAATGGTGTTGCAGAGGGCCGTGCTGGTTAATTCTGTTTCGTGCAGAGAAGCAATGCTTCTTGGGAGAATAATGGAGGAGGAGGAGGCTGAGGAGGAGGAAAAAAACAAGGCCAAAAGGGGGGTGAGGCAGGCTATCTACGCAATCATCTCGCTCTCTCGCGCTCTCTCTCCCCCTCCCTCCCTGCCTCCTATTCTTGTTTTATAGCACCCTTATGTTTTTGCCTTTCATTTCCTTTTCTTTCTCTCTGTCAGGTTGCCTGTCTCGCCTTCTTTTGATACTTGGCTGAGTGCATAGCAGGAAAAGTGCTCTCCAATATGCAGCGTTTCTGTCTCTCCACCTTTTGAACTGCAGGCAGCCATTTTAGGCTGTCAACACATTAACCCTCCCCTCTCTTTCCTTTCCCACCCTTTCCCCTGGTCACGGCTTTTTGTCTTTCATGTAACCAAGCAGGACAATAAAAGAGACCAAATCATGGTCCATTAAATACCCAAAATGCTTTGTGTCTGTGAGGTGAAACCAAGATTGCAAAAGTGTGTTTGCTCAGAGGGTGTTGTCAGGTGAGGAGGGAGAGAGCAAATAAAGAGCAGGGCAGAAGAAAAACAGCCAAGAGAGCTTTTGCACCAAAGGCAAGTCACTCGACACGAGCCTGTTTTGTAATGCACAGCAGTAGTGCTAAAAAGCATAAGGGGAAATGAGTGGCTGGTGCCAGGTTTTTCCTGTTCATAAGCACCTTGCGCCATCACCTTGAGAAAATATTTCCTGTTGGTCAGAGTGAAGTGGGAGTTTTAGTTCTTTCTTGTAAACAGGCTTTACCCGAGGCCATTCACTCATGCTTTCAAATCAGGGCTGGTCTTTAAATAGTTGCACCGCCTCTGAACCCTTTGAACCTAGATTTATTTCTCACTGAAGCTTGGCTATTGTTTTCTCCAAATACATTTAGGTTGCCCTTCCTTAACATATTTTAGGTTTGTTGCTTTCATGAACTTGAAACTGTCAGAAAGGGACAGTTAAAGCCCCACAGCAGTTCAAAATGGCTGCCATTCCTCAGTGTTTTGTCTTCAAGTGACACCTTCAAACGTTGTTGCATGCAGCCAGGGCAAAGCCCTTGCCTTGCTCTGGATCAGACTGTGAGCCAAAAGAGGAAATGGAAATGTCATTCAAATGTGTTTGTCATGCAGTGAGATCACGTGGTGTGAGACAGGGTGTCTCTGGTTTATGAGCTTATCTAACAACAAGATGGCTGTTTTGGGCTGCATGCCTCTGCTAGACTACTACATGGGAAAACATCCCTCCCGACGTTTGGCAGTAGGCACAGAGGATACTGCCCTGTGAAGATGAGTGTCCTTCTCTCTGAAGCTCTTTAAATATAAGATGTTAATTTTAATAAGTGAAGATTTTGGGATAGGTTTGGACTTTTAAAAATGTTTTAATGTTGCTGCTGTAGGTGTTTATAATAGGAGTTAATTCCTTTCCTAGGTAAAAAGAAACCGAAGCAGGTGAAAAAGAGGGAGTCGAGCCCAAGCAGGCAGCAGAGTTTTTACCCAGTCCTTTCTTCTTTCCGCCTCTGGATTACGGAGCCTCAGACGGACAGTGACAGGCTTGTTTGCCCTGAAACAGATGATTGATTTTGTGTCCTGCTGGCTCTGCTGTGGACTGCTCTCTCCCCCACCCCTCTTCTAGCACCTTTTAGCCTTTGTTCTCCATTGTGTCCCCCTGTGGCCTGGTCCCGGTCCATTCAGACAGCTGGACATTGCTGTGTTAATGGCGGGCAACACTGCGCTTCCACGACTCTTGCCCACTTCTGACAACAGCCACAGTGACTATATACCTCAGGCCCTTTTTGAAATAGAGTATACATTTCTTTCAGTGGTGCCAGATGTTTGCACCATTTCTTCATGTCGTTCCTTTAGCCCCACATCTCCTGCCGGTGTGGACTGAGCTTTGTTGTTTTAGATTTTTTTTTTGCAGTTGCCGGAACAGTTGGCTGGGGCCTCCCGTCTGATCACAGCTTGCTCGATGAATGTTTTCAGCTGCCTCTGCAGCAGCCGTATGTGTTTCAGGCAGCTCTTGTGCTTTGTAATTGTGGTAAAGGCCTATGGTCATGCTGCTGTAGTGCGAAAGGGTTTTCCCCATTGCATCACATAATTGTCTTATTTAGCCAGGTTCAGAGAGTTTTGGAAGACAACACAGTTTGAAAAAGATAGTACTTGTAATTTTTTCTCTCTCCTTGGTTGTGCTGACTGTTATGTCACCATGACAACTGTGAAAAATATTGGAATGTGCAAATTAACTATTTCTATATATATACAGTATATATCTGTGCTAACATCATCACACTACAATTTTCTAACCCAGCTGTATGTTTTCTATTTGTGACCTATCTAGCAGTGAGTGGCCAAATGGTTAGTATATAATCCATGCTACTGACATTACGTCATGTGTGTGATGTTGTAAATGTGTTTAGGTGAGTGTGAAATACAATCTCTAATGAGCTGCCTTGCACATACCAACCACATACATACATCTATCTTCAATTTCCTCCCGCTGGAGCTCAAAGAGGGCAGCTCGACCTGCGCAGTGCCGGGGAACGGCAGATATATTCATATCCTGCCTTGTACATCAACCATGTGTGCGGGGGCAGACTGAGGGGGCGGGTGTAATCTCACTGGACTGGATGTGTTATGGAAGTTTGATGAAGCACAGGTGGACTATGTGAGCATGAACATGCTGTTCAAAAACAATGTATGTTCACATGTGTATGTATAACCACCCTAACGGTTTCCTTGAAGCTATATGTGGAAAAGACATCATGAATAGACCACTTTGTGTCAACCAATAGGATACATACCAGGGATAGACGCTAATAGCCCCTACATTTGGTGGCCCAAAACTAAATGTATGCAAAAGACCTGAGTGGGATTTGGTTACGTACAGAGTAGTATGTAATGTTAATCATTTTGCCCCGCTGTCGACTCTCCATTTGATGTATTTGTTTCTAGGTGGGTGCCGTTTTTTTCTCATAGTCCCCCTTCTGTGTTTTTGGTTCTTCCGCAAGGATTGCGTTTACCAGATTGAGTAAGCTTAGTGACGCCATACCTCAGTAACCTCGACATAACCAGCTAGCTAGCCGATAACGAGTCCCGAGTACTATACACTGGCTGCTGCTGAAGAAAAATGTAGAACGACAGAATGTTTAACT
The DNA here is from genome assembly GCA_036023855.1 of Gadopsis marmoratus. Taxonomy (NCBI): domain Eukaryota; kingdom Metazoa; phylum Chordata; class Actinopteri; order Centrarchiformes; family Percichthyidae; genus Gadopsis; species Gadopsis marmoratus. Next base: position 69,801 of record JAVQJF010022048.1, read on the forward strand.
AAAAGGCATTAATGAGTCACGAGCCATGCTTACTGTCGAACCCTGCATACCATGCGAATGTATATAATGTGTTGGTCACAATTGTTAATGGTTGATTAACACTTACATGAACATTGCACATGTTTATTTGCACACGTTTGCTTGTACACCTATCTTATGTATTTGCTTATCCTTGTGTGTAATATACAACATTAAATACGCTTAACGCTTAACGCTTGTTTCCTGCCTCTCGCCCAATGTTAGCTGGGATAGGCTCCAGCCCCCCCCTGCGACCC